>SKCR01048886.1:0-52704 GCA_019454045.1 Zanthoxylum bungeanum | reverse complement strand
TTAGTGGGAGAGCACTGACTTTTATTGTCCTTTATGTCGACGACGTATTGCTTATAGGCAATGACATTCCCATGCTAACGTCGGTGGAAAGCTTGGCTTTCATTAAAATCCTCCATGAAAGATCTGGGAGAAGCAGCCTTTATTCTGGGAATAAAGATCTACCGAGATAGATCTAGAAAGCTGCTTGGACTCTCCCAGAGTACATATATTGACAAAGTGTTGAAGCGATTCAACATGGATCAATCCAAAGGGGATTGATGCCAATGTCACGTGGTATCCTTCTGTCTAAGGACATGTGTCCTAAGACTAAAGAAGAGAGAGATAACATGAGTCGGATACCGTTCGCCTCGGCAGTCGGATCGATCATGTATGCCATGATGTACATGACCTGATGTGTCATATGCTTTGAGCATGTGCAGTCGCTATCAGGTCGATCCAGGTGAAGGTCACTGGATGGCTGTTAAAATATCCTTAAGTATCTTAGACGAACTAAGGATGCTTTCTTAATATATGGAGGGGAGAACTTGAGGTGTCTGGGTACACCGATGCAAGTTTCCAAACCGACAAGGATGACTTCAAGTCTCAATCGGGGTACATTTTTTGTTTGAATAACGAGCAGTGAGCTGGAAATCTTCCAAGCAAGATACTGTTGCCGATTCAACAACAGAAGCGGAGTATATTGCTGCATCAGAAGCAGCAAATGAGGCAGTTTGGATCCGAAAATTCCTAATCGGATTAGGAGTAGTTCCTTAGTTGCTGAGCCCGTGCCATTGTATTGTGACAATAAGGGGCTAATAGCACAAGCTAAGGAACCAAGGTCTCATCAACGATCCAAGCATGTTCTTCGGCGTTACCATCTAATTCGGGAGATTATACATCGTGGCGATGTAAAGGTCGAGAAGGTCGCATCAGATGACAACATTGCAGATCCGCTGACGAAGGCTGTTCTTCAGCAAGTGTTTGAATGACATATCAATAGTTTAGGTATTAGATGCTTGAGAGACTGGCTATAGGCCAAGTGGGAGATTGTTAGACATTATGACCCATAGCGTCACTGTTTTGTAAATGATATTGTATTTTGAACAAAATTAACTATATGATAATGAAATTGCCTTTTGCCGTTTTGTAAAATTATTTACTTTGATATATTAATGGCAAAAGTCCGTATGATTAGTTCCGTATTGAGATGATATGAGACAGTATCAATATAAAAGGTTTAATCATTAAATATCCTAGTCGGAGTATTATCGAAATTGGACATCGATAATGCGGAATAGACTAGTATTGCACTTGTGCGAGTTGTGATGGCACAACGCATAGTTCTCATATATTTAAGTATTGGATACTTATGCAAGTGCGATAGGAGGTTGTGTTTTACCGATGGTACGGAAAACAGCTTCGCTCTGGATAGACCCCGCGGAATCCCATTGGTAGTATGTCTGCTTGTCTATGGGAGGCCGCATCAGGTAGGTGTATATGGTCTTAACCTGAGACTTGCATCGCTAGTACTGCGACAATCGGTAAACTTTGGTTTTGGTGGTTCGGGGCTTTAACCGATTCTGTGTACGCCTCTTCTAGGTTTATCGAGAATCGTAGTGTACGGATGTGATGTCAAGATGGAAGTATCACTTCGACATATGGAGATGATGATCACGCAGGATACAGAACTAGTACTCTATAAAAGGTTGCAACCGTCGGACAATATGACCAGGTCAGGATTGTCCGATTTAAAGAGACTAGTTGTTTGATATCCGATATATGTTTCATACGGGGCAGACACATTTCCACGCCCCAGGCCTAACATGTGATCGTCCGATACTGGATCGATATACGCAATACTGCGGTATACTACGCTTGATAAAGATCTAATATTCCAGTAAGAATATTTCTGGAGAATTGGTAGGCATGGCGCTTTGCTAGAACCCAACCTTGTCTTGTAAATCGGTAAAAACGTAGTACGAGGTACGTACGTGTTTGGATTATCCACGACCGTATTTACTGCCAACATATCCGGAGATCTCTTGGGTCGCTTCCTGAAGATTCACCTATGATGTTTGATTCGAACTTTATTAATCTTGGATTAATTACGGAGAAACTTTATCTTGGATAAAATGCCTTATTAGGAGAAAAAGAGAGATCGATTATTTGGAATTAATCGATAAAAATATATATTCGATATATTATTAAACGAAATTAGATTTCGACGCGGAATTAAAATCGGATTTTAATTCGGGCAAACGAATTAATTTAGAATTAATTCATTAGCGAACTGAATAGTAATTCCGCAAGGCGTAATTATTTAATTCACGTCGCGACGGAAATTCGTTAATTCGAATTAGCGAAACCGAGCCCGAAAGTGTTTGCGGACACATTCGTATTTTGAATCGAGTGGTATCCGCAAATCGCATCGCAATATCTCATTACTTGATACGAATAGATGATGGATGTATCTAGTCACCTTTAAGGGATGATACATTGTCTCTAATCTCAAAGTAAGGTAATGATGGCAAATGATGAATTTTATTTTGGAGGGAAAACCTTTCACGGTTTTTGAAGGGTTTTTGGATTAAAAATTCATTTATTGTATTTGATACATCATTGCTTTTCTTTTACTCTCTCACGGTTTTGGAAATAAGAGAGAACAAAAATTGAAAAGTCTCACTCTCCTCTCCTTCTTCTTCACGCAAGCCATGAGCTTCATCCATGGCAGAAAATTGTTTTCTTCTCCATTTTTGTTAGCACAACAAGGGATCAAAGGAGGTGATAGGGAAACGCATTTGGAGCTTGGAGTACTAGAAGATTTGAGGCTTCTCACACTGTTGTCCTTGGCCGAAAACAGCCCCAAGATTTGCAACTTCTATCATTCTTGTTCTTGGCCGCATATCACCCACCTTGGAGGCTCAAGGATCCTCTTCACCATTTTCGTCACAAAGCTTTGTAAGTATGTTTCTGCCATCCTTCAAGCTTTGCATGTATGTTATTTGTATTTCTATGGCTTAATCTTTCTTTGGGACTAATTATAGAAACCAACACGGAATATGCACTTAATATACGGTGGAGGTAATCTTGGACTGATGGGAATTGTTTCAAAGGCTGTACATGACGGAGGCAGTCCAGTTCTGGGAATCATCCCAAAACCTTGGCGGAGGTGAATCTGATAGGACCATCGAACGGAGAAGAATTGCTCGTGCCGGGAATGTCAGAGCGACTGGTGGAAATGATTAACCGTGCAGATGCCTTTATTGCTCTACCAGGAGGCTTGGGCACGTTGGAGGAAATGTTTATAGTGCTATATTGGGCGAATCTGAACATACACCAGAAACCTCTTGGATTGTTTAACGTTGATGGATTTTATGATTTTCTCTATGTGTTTCTTGAAGACAACCGAAGAAATGGGTTCGTAACAAAACCTGTGAATGAACTCCTTTTCACAGCCAGAACTGCCCAGGATTTAATTGACCAAATCTTGGCCTTTGAACCGCATATGGACCCTATCCTTTCCGAGATCAAATGGTCCGAGGACGATCGTGGTAAAAAGCGTAAACTGAATCTGGATCTTAACCTCTAAGTCTTCTGTATTAGTATTTTGTTTATTTTGTGTCATTTAAATAAAAAAAAATAAAAAATAAAAAAAATTTGAGTGAGAGAAGTTTTTAATAGTTAGACATATGTCCAGTGATGACATTGAATGCTGTAGGGGAAACCCTAGAAACGATAAGTGAGAGACATGCTCTCGTCCGGTATTCTGAATGGATTGATCTCAGTTAGACTCACGAGCACTTGCTTACGAGATCCTAGCAGTAGAAGCCTGAGTAGTTATCGAGGTGACTAGTTGAAGAGATGATGTATTAGTGAATGACCGTTTGCCTGGGTGTCCACACTTGTTTACGAATGCTATGATATATGATATGGTTGGAAATAAAGAAAAAAAAAGTCTCTGAAATAAAAAATAAAAAATAAAAAAGAAAAGAAAAAATAGACCACCTATAACCGATAAGCATGAAGCTACCCATGGGCGAGTATTAGGACCACCATGAGGAGAAATGCTACCTTAAAGGGTAGGTGTGTCAGAAAAACAAAAAGAAAAAAGAAAAAAGAAAAAAAAAAGAGAAAAAGAAAAAAGAAAAAAAAGAAAATGAAAAGAAAGAGACAAAAGAAAAAAGAAAAAAAAAAGATGAAAACCATATCATGTTGAGTATGCTGAAGTAATCACAGAATGTGATTAAGACATCCAGGTTGGTTAGACCCATTGGTTCGATTCTCTGAAACGAAATCACCAAGTTGACCCACTTAAGGAACAAGCTGCGAAAGAGCCTTAGCGCACACACACACTAAGAGTCTAGTTCAGATCACCTATTCAGACGATCAGAGTTGAGTGTATCAAGTACTTTGAAGGTTCTCTGGTTTTGACACGAACCATTCGTTGAGGAAGAAAATATGTCTAGCTATCAAGATTATCTCTTGAGAGGTAATACAATGTGTGAAATAGAATATCATGTCAGCTTGGGAACAAGGCTCATATCAGCTTTGGGGTGAGGCCCCACATCATTATCAGCTTTTGTCGGGTACGGCACTCTACGGGTTGAGGCCCACATCACTATCAGTCTTTACCGAGTATGGCACTCTGGGGGCGAGGCCCACATCATTATCAGTCTTTGCCTGGTATGGCACTCTGCGGGTTGAGGCCCACATCACTATCATTCTTTGCCAGATATGGCACTCTGGGGGCGAGGCCCACATTATTAGATCAGTTTTGCAAAGTACGGCACTCCGAGCATGGAGACATCAGATCAGTTTTGCTGAGTGCGGCACTTCGGGTATGGAGACAAAGCATCAGTTTTACCGGGTATGACACTCCAAGTATACAGTATCAGTTTTGACGGGTATGGTAATCCGAGAATGGAGCAGAGTCCGAGAATGAACAAACTGAGAATGGTAATCTGAGAATGGAGCAGAGTCCGAGAATGGAACGCGATTCGAGAATGGACCACATCACAATAACGGTTCGAGAATGAACCACATCACAGTAACGGTTTGGGAATGAACCACCCCACACGATAACAATATGTTGAAATGAACCATCACATCATCAACATAAGTTTCGGGGATGAGTCCCAGGGCCGAGGCCTGCAGCAGGATCATTATCAGTTTGGGTCGAGGCCCATATCAGCTACAATATCAGTTTCGAGGATGAGTCCCAAGGCCGAGGCCCACATCAGCCTCAGCATCAGTTTTGGGGGCAAGGCCCATATCAGTTTGGGGCGAGGCCCACATTAGTATCAGTTTGGGGCGAGGCCCATATCAGTATCAGTTTGGGCGAGGCCCATATCAGTATCAATTTCGGGCGAGACCCATATCAGTATCCGTGTGGGGACGAGGCCCATATCAGTATTAGTCAGGGGGAGGCCCATATCAGTATCAGTTTGGGGCGAGCCCCATATCAGTATCCGTCTGGGGGCGAGGCCCAAATATCAGTCTGGGGGCGAGGCCCATATCAGTATCAGTCCGGGGGTGAGGCCCATATCAGTATCAGTTTGGGGCGAGGCCCACATCAGTACCAGTTTGGGGCGACGCCCATATCAGTATCAGTTTGGGGCGAGGCCCATATCAGTATCCGTCTGGGGGCGAGGCCCATATATCAGTCTGGGGGCGAGGCCCACATCAGTTTCAGTCTGGGGGCGAGGCCCACATTAGTATCAGTTTTGGGGCGAGGCCCATATCAGTATCAGTTTGGGGCGAGGCCCATATCAGTATCAATTTCGGGCGAGACCCATATCAGTATCCGTGTGGGGACGAGGCCCATATCAGTATTAGTCAGGGGGAGGCCCATATCAGTATCAGTTTGGGGCGAGCCCCATATCAGTATCCGTCTGGGGGCGAGGCCCAAATATCAGTCTGGGGGCGAGGCCCATATCAGTATCAGTCCGGGGGTGAGGCCCATATCAGTATCAGTTTGGGGCGAGGCCCACATCAGTACCAGTTTGGGGCGACGCCCATATCAGTATCAGTTTGGGGCGAGGCCCATATCAGTATCCGTCTGGGGGCGAGGCCCATATATCAGTCTGGGGGCGAGGCCCACATCAGTTTCAGTCTGGGGGCGAGGCCCACATCAGTGTCAGTCTGGGGGCGAGGCCCACATCAGTACCAGTTCAGGGTCGAGGACCTACTACATCATCATATTCAGGGCGAGGTCTCTATTGTCAGCGGTATTGGGTCGAGATGCGTGCCCCCGTTGTCGTTCGTAGTTCCGAGTAAAGATGCGTACCTAGGGTCGAGGTGCCCACTACATCATCATATTCAGGGTGAGGTCCCTATTGTCAGCGGTATTGGTTCGAGATGCGTGCCCAGGGTTGAGATGCGTGCCCCCATTGTCGTTCATAGTTCCGGGTCGAGATGCGTACCCAGGGTCGAGGTGCCCACTACATCATGATATTTAGGGTGAGGTCCCTATTGTCAGCGGTATTGGGTCGAGATACGTGCCCAGGGTCACGATGCGTGCCCCCGTTGTTGTTCATAGTTCCGGGTCGAGATGCGTACCCAGGGTCGAGGTGCCCACTACATCATCAAATTCAGGGCGAGGTCCCTATTGTCAGCGGTATTGGGTCGAGATACGTGCCCAAGGTCGAGATGCCTGCCCCCGTTGTCGGTTGCAGTTATTGGGATGCGTCCCAGGGTCGTGGACCCACTGCATCATCATTTTGGAGATGCGTCCCCGGGCCGAGGCCCATTTTGTCAGCGGTATTGGGATGTGTCCCAAGGTCGAGGCCCCCATTGTCGGTTGCAGTTATCAGGATGCGTCCCAGGGTCGTGGACCCACTGCATCATATTTTGGGGACGCGTCCTCGGGCCGAGCCCCATTTTGTCAGCGGTATTGGGATGCGTCCCAGGGTCGAGGCCCCTGTTGGCGGTTGCAGGTATTGGGATGCGTCCCAGGATCGAGGTCCACTGCAACATCAACTCAGTTCGAGAAAGCAGGAAAGTCAGGTGGCAACTGGCGAGCCAGGTAAGTAAAAATGCATTGCACGAACTTTGATAGGACTGTCATTATCACACACTGCACAGATCCCATCAAAGTGGGGGCGACTGTAGGCATTGCATTTTTACATATCAGCCCGATGATGAGCCTGTTGGTTTATTCTAAGGTCCCAAGATCAAATCAAGACATGAAAACATGCGTGAATACATCAACGGAGGTAGCGGAATACTCACATTGATCGGTTGAGTCGATTTGAAGACGAATGAAGCCCAAAAACGCACTGCCCTTCACGCCAAACTGCTGGAGTCCACTGCCCTGCAAAAAAGAAATTTGAGTGAAGAAACGGAGCTCCTAGCTCATCGGATGGATCCCGTCTCATGGTCGAACCTCCCTACCACCTTCGCAAGACTTGTAAGTGTGCTAGCACTTGATTTTTCACCATGAAAATTACTCTTTGCTTCCCTAAAGTCCACGCCATTTCTGGTTCCAAACCAGTCCAAGAATTTCTTCATTTGGGCGTGAGAGAAGAGAGAGTTTTGAGAGAGATGAAATTGTGTTAAGTTAAAAGATTTACCAAAAATCAATTTATATTTATGCCATAATGTTTATTAAATAAATAATAAACTTATGACACAAAACATGCAATGGCTTAGAGTGTCAAACACTCAAACTCCATGCAAAACCATTGAGTGTATTGTACACAATCTTCATGCAATGCATTAGAATTAAATAATGCATAATATAACATGTGTCATGTGGGCCCCACACGTTTCCAAATGAAAGTGGGCCCACGTGCACTCACGCGTTCGGGTTCGATATTTCCGAAATACCGAGCTTACGTCGCGACGTTAATTAAATCGAATAATTGCGGCTAGCGAAATTATTATTTACGTCGCTAACGAATTAATTCTAAATTAACTCGTTTGCCCGAATTAAAATCTAATTTTAATTCCGCGTCGAAATCTAATTTCGTTTATATATCGAATATATTAATTTACCGATTAATTCCAAATTAATCGTTCTCTCTCTAGACGATATTTTATCCTAGATAAAATATCTCCGTAATTAATCCTAGATTAATTTTCTCTCTCTTCTATATAATCCCAGATTATTCAAGAGTGCGAGTTGTGCGTCATCGGGGATTATCGGGAAGCGACCCATGAGATCCCCGGATAAGTTGGCAGTAAATACGGTCGTCGGAGTATCCGAATCACGTACGTACCAAGTACTACGTTCTACCGATTTACGAGACAAGGTCGACTCCTAGCAAAGCACCAAGTCTTCCCAAGTTCTCCGGACATATTCATCAAAGAATATCTAGATCTGTATCAAGCGTAGTATACGATTGTATTGTGCATATTGGCCCAGTATCGGATAATCACGTGCTAGGGCTGGGGCTGGATAAGTGTCTGCCCCGTCCGAAACACATATCGGATGTCTGGTAACTAGTCTCTATAATCGGATATTCATGACCTGGTCATAATATCACGATTGGATGCGCATCACTTAAGAGCACTAATACCGTATCCTGTGTGACATCATCTCCATTATGACTGGAGTGATACTTCCGTCTTGACATCACATCCAATACACTACGATTCCTGATAAACCCAGAAGAGGTGAACACAGAACCAGTTAAGATCCCCCACCACCAAAACCAAAGTTTACCGATTGTCGTAAGTATTAGCGATGCAAGTCTCAGGTTAAGACTATACACACCTACCTTGATTTCGGCCTCCCATAGACACCTAGTCATAATACCAATGGGATTCCGAAGGGTCTATCCAGAGCGAAGCTGTTTCCCGTACCATCGGTGAAACACGACCTCCTATCGCACTTGCACAAGTATCCAATACTTATATATATGAGAACTATGCCGTTGTGCCCTCACAACGCGCACAAGTGCAATACTAGCCTATTCCGCATTATCGATGTCCAGTCTCGATAATACTACGGCTAGGGATATTTAATGATTAATCCTTCGTGGACTGATACTGTCTCATATCATCTCAATCCAGGAACTAATCATAGGGACCTCTCTTCATTTATATATCTATGGTGATCTAATCACAAATGACGAGAGAGTGCAATTTCCTTGTTACATAGTTAATTTGCTACAGCAACACAATGTCCTGTGCAAATAGTGACGCTATGGGTCATATTATCCAACAATCTCCCACTTGGCACGTAGCGAGTCACTCAAGTGTCCTACACCGAACTATGTAAGGTTCGCTCAAATTGCTGAGGAAAGGTTTTCGTCAGCGGATTTGTTGATTATCGTTTGACGCGATTTATACGATCATCACATCGCCACGATGTATGATCCGAACGAATCAGATGATATAGAAGTATATATCTGGATCGTCGATGAGACCTTTAATTCCTTAGCCTGTGCTGACGCCTAGCTCAGCTGCTAACAGAACTATATCTAATCTAATTAGATTTACTTTCGACCCAAAAGACTTCTATTGCTGCCTCAGCTGCAGCAATAATCCGCATTTGTTGTTTATTCGGCAACAGTTATCTTGCTTGGAAGATTTCCAGCTCACTGTCCCGTTATTCAAACTTTATAGTACCGCAGTAGTACTTAATGTTTGGAAACTTGCTGCAGTGATCCCAGTCACTTCAAGTTCTCCTTCTCCATAGAGAAAAGATAGCATCTTTAGTTCTCAGAGATACTAACAGATGTTCTTAACTTCAATCCAGTGACTATCACTTGGATTGACACGATTGTGACTCCATATGCTCGAAGCGTATGAGACACCAATACAAGTACATTTTAAATGTACAATTTCCCAGAGAGTGTTAACAACTCCAAATCTATCCCAGTAGATCTTTATTCCTTGAATAAAGGTTGTTACTCCCCAGATTCTACGGAGAATTTCTATTGAAAGCCAAGCTTTCAACAATAGCTTTATGGGAATTTCACTGTCAGTGCGCTCTCCCACTAACCTCCTTATATACACAAGAATTATTTCGTTTTGAGTCAAATCATAAACTATTATGATTATTTCAAAACGACAGTTCCAAGAACCTATTCTTGCATTAATCCAAACATGGATCGAATAACCCGCAAACCTTGTTTGTCGGTTATACAAAATCGTCAGGATGTTGTAAACATCCTCCAAAAGGTTTCCTTTTCAGGAAAGCGATTTTGATCTATAACTGGCACATTTCATAAATGAAATATACAGTTATTTTCAAGCATCTTCAAAATGGATTTACCATGGCAACAGGTAAAAGGTTGAACCGTTATTAACATAATGTTGATAACGATACCCTTTTCGTCAAAAGCATAGCTTTGCACGTTGGTATGTTGCCTTCCATGTATGTCTTCCTTGAAGACATTTATAGTACCAATAGGCACAACGCCTTGTGGTACAACAACTAGTATCCAAACATAGTTGTTATACATGGAATCCATTTCGGACTCATGGCACTTTGCCATAACTGGGAGTCGATACCTCGTATCACTTCCTCACAACGTAGTCGGATGGTACACCACCATAAGATTGACATCTTTATGAGGTTGAGATCAGAAACCCATACCCTAGGTTGTTTTCTGACTCTATCTGATCTACTAGTTTCTTGTGTATTTGAAGATTAATGGTATAGTTTCATCATAGATGAACTATTTGTGTTCCATTAAGGACTTCGTGCCTTGAACAGTATACTCCGATTTTCATCGAGTATCACTATCCTCCCACTGACCACTGCATATCGGTATTCCTCTCAGGAAAACCGCATGGTGAGCAACAATTACATTGTTCTCATGTGGGATTTATAAGTACTTATACTTAAGGTTTCCCTTAGGATAACCTATATTGGCACTTATCCAATTTGGGTCCTTAGTTTGGTATCATCCAAACGTATGCCTGGCATACCCAAATTATCAGGAATGAGAAACCACGTTTCTTCCCTGTTCATATCCTATATGATATCTGTCAAACAGATTTATATGGAACCTTATTCTAAATAAGTTTTGCACTGTTAATACATATCCGGTTGAAGGAGATAGTAGCTCAGAGCGACTCGTGATAAACCTTATTATGTCCAACAAAATTCGGTTTTAGTTCAGACACACCGTCTAACTGACGTGTCTCGAGAGGAGTCCTCATCTGAAAGAATACCATACTCTTTCATGTACGTATGAAACTTACTGCTTAAGTATTTTCCATTACGGTATTACCGTGGCGGAATAATACTATAGCCGATCTGTTTGTCTACTTCGTGTCGAAACTCTAAAGTTTCCGATCTGTGTTCTTCAAAAGAAACACATAACCACAACGTGATGTCACATCCGTTAAGGTCACGAAATATTCATGTTCACATATAGTCTAGCTAGATATGGGCCCACTTACTTCATCATGAATAGGGCTAACAGATCGGTGGCCCTTTTACTATTACCAAGTAAGTAGTATTTTAGGTATTTAACCTAATAAACTAGATTCGTAGACCTTATTTGAATAGTCAAATCAGTCCTAGTACCTACTCTTAAAAAGTGTGGATATACGAGTCTTCTTTAATTGTGTCCTAGACAACAATGCCACAAATAAGTCTCCATTGATCAAATCAATTTGAGCTATTTATTTGTCATTTTATATGTTTGAGATTTTATTATATTCAAAATATAAATTTTGTTATTTACATCCAATGTATTTATCTCAGTATCATCTTATATAATGAAACACTTTAGTGTTCTAGAATATAAAGGTTTTATCCGCAATGGATTAAACACTGATATAGAGATAATGTCTCTAGATAAACTAGTTACATTATAACATTTCCTAATTTAAGTACATACCCAAAGGGTAGTTCCTAAACTTAGGTATCTACGGTCGAAACAGCGACTTTCGTCCCGTTTCCAATTCGCAGAGAAATCTCGGCTTGAAGCCAGTATCCAGCTCACAGCGGATTCTGAACGTCAATACATATATGTATTATGTACCACACTAAGTATTTAAAATCCAATTTAATACTAGTAGTGAACATAACTTTGACAAATATTTTTAAAGTTAGAGCCTCGCCCTTATCTTTAATTCCTTCGTGTCTTCCATATCCAAATGGTAGTCACTTTGAGATATGTCAATTATCCTTTTCAATATTCACAAACCTTTGGCCAAGCCTTGGGTTTAGAATATCGAAATGATGTGCACCTTGTGCTACATGCCCAATTGCAAACTTTGACTTTTCTCCACTAGAATAGTCAATTAATTGCAACTTTAATACTTTTAAATCTAAAGATAGATTTAATAAGTATATTAATTAAGCACTAAAGTCATCATCACATAAATCTTCCAAAGACTTTATGCTCTACTATTTGCTTAATTATGGGCTTAGTCATAATAAGTTATTTTATCAAATAAATTAGCCTATTATTAATCCCAATTGAAAATTAAATCATTTAAAACATTTAATCCAAGGATTATATATTTTAAATATTCAACCTTTCAATTCTTTCTTGATTTCAATAGTCCAACTATTTAATCAATTTAATAAGGTACTATTTATTATAATGATTACAATAACCCAATTATTTAATCAACTATAATTTTAATATTGATTACTATAATCCAATTATAAAATCAACTATCATTTTAATTCAATTATATTGATTACTATAATCCAATTATAAAATCAACTATATATTGAATGAGTTTGTATATAGTCCAACTATATATATTTTAAAACAACATAAAATATTAGTCCGACTAATACTTTTGATTAATATGACGAGTAAAATGAAATGAGCGTGTTTAGCGAGTATTCGAACGAATGTTGCAAATTCAATACTTGCCTCCCACTATTTTTCGTCGAGCCTCTAACCCTCTGTGGAGTACTCGGGAAACCGCGTTTCCTAGTGGGCTAGGATCCCGTTAAATAACATACAACCCTGACTTTGGCAAACAAAAAAGCTGTATGCTATTAACTAGGTAGATCTCTAGATCAATTGGATCTCATCCAATTCCTAGATCCGGTTAGGTGGACATCCAAGTCCGAAACATATGTATAATGTCAATGTATCCATACATTTCCTAACCCTATCCTCCGAATCATCTAGGCCTTGGCTTTGGCCAAAAACAAACCTAATGATTCCAGTTAAGCGGGACCCATTGACGAGGAAAGTTTCGTAATCAATGTCATTGGACAAAAAGTGACCTTGACTTTGGCCAATAAAAATCACGATTTGGACAAGACACCGATATGCAACAAAACTCTCATGATTCAAGTACATCATTGATTGACAAAGGTCTTGACTTTGGTCAAAAAAAAACCAATGCCAACTTCGGATCTTGAACAAGAATCATTCAATGGAAGGATATTTGCTTAATATAAATTGAGGGATTTTCGCGTGCAAATTGGCTACCAATTTAATTATCTTTGTTAGGTCTCATCATCATACACCCTTAAACATGCATTCTAATACATAATAAAGCGAGTATGAAATAAAATAATAATGATATGCGGATGGATACTTAACACATTGATCCTAGATCAAATCTCTCCCTTTCTCACTCAAGCTAGCACTTGTACTACTTCTACCCGTTACACTACACTTCTAAAGAAACCTCATATACATAGAGGGGAATAGGTGAGAAGAGAATACAAAGAGAAAGAAGGTGATAAGGCTGGACACGCAGGTCCAATTTAATAAATCGAATTTATTACAACAATTTCTAAAATTGCCCACCCGACTAATATCCATCCGATATACATTATTCATTCAACACAACCACGTATTCACACACATAAGCATGCTATCAATCAATCTAATCAAATTAATTAATCTGATAATTAAGTGATCATCCAATGTTCAAACAACGATTTGATTTTGTTCGAGTCAAACTCGTTTTTGCGAATAAGTACTCAAAGTACGAATTCATGAATTAAATTAAACTACATCATTAAATCAAATTTAACATGTATTTAATACTAATTCATTATTCAATTCCAAATTAAATATTGCACTTTATATAATAAACCTTTACGATTTAAATTCCAAATTCAATCGCGTCGGGACTCAAAGTCCGATTAACGTCCAACGTCAATTTAATTTAAGTCCAATGGGCTTAATTAATTTCTTTAGGCATGGGCTTCGGCAACCAAAGCCCAATAGTGGAATCACCCAAATGCCTTAGAAATCAATTTCGGCCCATTAGGCCCAATTAAACTTTAAAGGTTCATTAGTCACATTGGGTTTATGGTTAAGGTTTTGGGCCCAATTGGATCCAATCCACTTGGCCTAAACCAAACTTGATAAATCAAGCCCAATAGGCCCAATTACAACAATTCAAGCCCAAATCCAATTAAGCCTAAATAATTAAATTACACTAATCCAATTACGCAATTTAATTACCAAAGTGCATTACGATGATTAATAACCTAAATCAATATTTCTGAAGCATCAAATTAGTCCAATTAATCATGCTTAATTCATTATCATATGTCCAACACAAATTGAAAAATCAAACCCATAACATGCTTCAATGCTCTCGGCCAAGGAAGGTGATTTTTGTCCGATTTGGTTTCGATCCAATTCGAACCTACAATCGACACAAATCACCATCCCGATTTGATTTCATACACATCCAATGTCACAAAATCAAAAACACCAAGACATTAGGGCATACAGCCAATTCGGCCAACTCAAAGATTTTGGGGTTTTGTTCCAATTCGAAATCCAATCCAATTCGATTCAAATTAACATCAACCTAATCGATTCTAACTCATCAAATGAATAAAAAATCAAAAAATCCAAGATCCAAAAATCATCAAACATTCGGCCAAGGCATTAATTTGGGGAAAATTAATTCCAAATCATTTTTCATCAAATTAGTCCAACCAAAATGAATTTAAACATGTTATAAGCATACTCAAACAAGCAATTTATTCAAATCATGCTCAAAAACATTTACCCAAATTTTAAACCCTACATTTTTCATGCTTGCAACATTAGCTCTTGATGCCATTGTTGGTTTATTCTAAGGTCCCAAGATCAAATCAAGACATGAAAACATGCGTGAATACATCAACGGAGGTAGCGGAATACTCACATTGATCGGTTGAGTCGATTTGAAGACGAATGAAGCCAAAAACGCACTGCCCTTCACGCCAAACTGCTGGCAGTCCACTGCCCTGCAAAACAGAAATTTGAGTGAAGAAACGGAGCTCCTAGCTTCGTCGGATGGATCCCGTCTCATGGTCGAACCTCCCTACCACCTTCGCAAGACTTGTAAGTGTGCTAGCACTTGATTTTTCACCATGAAAATCACTATTTGCTTCCCTAAAGTCCACGCCATTTCTGGTTCCAAACCAGTCCAAGAATTTCTTCATTTGGGCGTGAGAGAAGAGAGAGTTTTGAGAGAGATGAAATTGTGTTAAGTTAAAAGATTTACCAAAAATCAATTATATTTATGCCATAATTTTATTAAATAAATAATAAACTTATGACACAAAACATGCAATGACTTAGAGTGTCAAACACTCAAACTCCATGCAAAACCATTGAGTGTATTGTACACAATCTTCATGCAATGCATTAGAATTAAATAATGCATAATATGACATGTGTCATGTGGGCCCCACACGTTTCCAAATGAAAGTGGGCCCACGTGCACTCACGCGTTCGGGTTCGATATTTCCGAAATACCGAGCTTACGTCGCGACGTTAATTAAATCGAATAATTGCGGCTAGCGAAATTATTATTTACGTCGCTAACGAATTAATTCTAAATTAACTCGTTTGCCCGAATTAAAATCTAATTTTAATTCCGCGTCGAAATCTAATTTCGTTTAATATATCGAATATATTAATTTACCGATTAATTCCAAATTAATCGTTATCTCTCTCTAGACGATATTTTATCCTAGATAAAATATCTCCGTAATTAATCCTAGATTAATTTTCTCTCTCTTCTATATAATCCCAGATTATTCAAGAGTGCGAGTTGTGCGTCATCGGTGGATTATCGGGAAGCGACCCATGAGATCCCCGGAAAGTTGGCAGTAAATACGGTCGTCGGAGTATCCGAATCACGTACGTACCAAGTACTACGTTCTACCGATTTACGAGACAAGGTCGACTCCTAGCAAAGCACCAAGTCTTCCCAAGTTCTCCGGACATATTCATCAAAGAATATCTAGATCTGTATCAAGCGTAGTATACGATTGTATTGTGCATATTGGCCCAGTATCGGATAAACGTGCTAGGGCTGGGGCTGGATAAGTGTCTGCCCCGTCCGAAACACATATCGGATGTCTGGTAACTAGTCTCTATAATCGGATATTCATGACCTGGTCATAATATCACGATTGGATGAGCATCACTTAAGAGCACTAATACCGTATCCTGTGTGACATCATCTCCATTATGACTGGAGTGATACTTCCGTCTTGACATCACATCCAATACACTACGATTCCTGATAAACCCAGAAGAGGTGAACACAAGAACCAGTTAAGATCCCCCACCACCAAAACCAAAGTTTACCGATTGTCGTAAGTATTAGCGATGCAAGTCTCAGGTTAAGACTATACACACCTACCTTGATTTCGGCCCTCCATAGACACCTAGTCATAATACCAATGGGATTCCGAAGGGTCTATCCAGAGCGAAGCTGTTTCCCGTACCATCGGTGAAACACGACCTCCTATCGCACTTGCACAAGTATCCAATACTTATATATATGAGAACTATGTCGTTGTGCCCTCACAACGCGCACAAGTGCAATACTAGCCTATTCCGCATTATCGATGTCCAGTCTCGATAATACTACGGCTAGGGATATTTACTGATTAATCCTTCGTGGACTGATACTGTCTCATATCATCTAAATCCAGGAACTAATCATAGGGACCTCTCTTCATTTATATATCTATGGTGATCTAATCACAAATGACGAGAGTGCAATTTCCTTGTTACATAGTTAATTTGCTACAGCAACACAATGTTCTGTGCAAACAGTGACGCTATGGGTCATATTATCCAACAGAGCCTCGAATGGAGGCACTACTTTTTAGTTGCGGAAGGTAGAAGCGATCGTCGGAAGGAAAAGGTTCAAGTGTCGACATTTTATTGGATTTGGTCGCTTGTTCAAGTTTCGGGTTCGCTGTTCGGTCTCAATTTAATTTATCCTCGGCACGGTTCACCAAACCCACGTCCAAACCCATTTTCCATGACCCACCATTAGCCACCACCATTTCCAACACCTTTATAAAAAAACCAAAAATCACCTCTTTTTCTTTACCACATGCAACCCCCCCCCCCATGCCAGCCCATAACTCACCCAGCCTCAACCACCTCCATTATTCTCCTTCACTTAAACAGCTCACGAGGGGATCAGAAAACACGGCCCCCTCACGTCTTCACCACCTTCACACGTCCCTATCTGCTGGTCACCAAAAACTCAAAGACACAGTCCTTCAAACGGCAGGCAGCCACTCAGCCAAGCAAATGCCCCTTCATGCCTAACTGCTACCCAGAACTAACTGCCACAACCCTAATCATCACGAACCCTAACCTTCATCATTCAAGAAAGATCCCTTCAGCTACGCTGGCTCTTCAATTGACGCCATTCACCCCTGGAATCACTGCAAACCTTCACGCCGTCATCCTCCTTTACGCTGATTACCCTCCAACACAAACACTGCTCACCCCATGCAGCCTCACGACTAACCCCCTACGCAAATAAGCCCCTTCACATATCGCCACGGCAACAGCTCCCTTTCATGCTAACCATCACGCACCACTCTCACTCATCAAATAAACTCTAGCCTTCATTCAACAAACACACTCAATCAACGCCATAGCCTTTACCCTTCACGCCACTGCCCCTTTGACGCATCAACCAAAGCCCTTCATGCACTAATAAACCCACTGAAAACAACACCAAGCACCCCAAAATTGCACCAAATATCACCCTCACGAAAGCCCCTTACTTCACGTCCTCAAGCTCCATTCACTACCCCTCAGCTCACTCACGTAAACTGCATGAATAAACCCTAATACTCCCCTCAAAAGCCACACAACTCAGCTCTCCCTCTCGGCTTCACCATGCAACGTAACTGCCCCCTCATACTCACGTTAACTGCCCTTCTTCAGCTCACGGCCTTCACGCCCACTGAACACAACCCACAAACCGTAGCAATTAACGCCAAACCTTCGCAGCCCTGCCTCCAAAGATCATCCAGCAAGTCCCTTCACTGCAACGCCAAAGACACCACATGCTGCCCAGGTTGCCGCACATTGAAGGCCACAAACCAGCCCACCGACACACTAGATCGGCCTTCAACAACACCTCACGCCATTAACCAGGGCTCACAAACAACCCTCACGCCTGCCCTTCAACTCCACCCCTTCACGCCTAGCAAGCCAAACCAGCCCATGCACACGTTAACAGCAGCGTCAGGTTTGAGGTTCAATGCACGACACAATAACAACAAATAATCCAACACGTCCCTGCCAAGCCAAATAAAAAGAACCCAGTCAATTAATACAGCCCTTGCACTCCCCTATTAGCCGAGAGAACAAGCCACAAAACCATCACTGCTAGAGCAAAAACAGAAGCCACAAAACTCAGCCCCACACGCACCAAACTGCCGTGAAACCATCCCTGACACTGCCTCTAAGCCACGTGAAAACAACAGTCCAAAACCGTAACCAAAATAGTCCAGAAAATCGTCCCGGAATCGTCCCAAAAATCATCCTGAAATCGCAAGTGAAACGGTGAAAACCCGCGAGTGAAAACAGCGAAAACAGTAAAAACAGCGGACCCGTCAAAAACGGACAAAAAAGCAAAAATAGTGAACATGAGAAAACAGCGGGAACAGTGAACAGCGGAAACAGCGGACCAGTGAAAACAGCAAAACGATATCCCTTCCGGCACCGTGGAACGCACTCCCGGAAGCGACTAAAAAGGTAAGACCTGAGGGCACCCTTTTATCTTATTTCCGTTATTTATTTTCTAAGCATGATGTAGTCGTTTAAGTTTATTATTGCTTTATGCATGATTAGGATGTTAATATGTTATAGTTTTTATGCATGACTAGTTGGTTGTGCTTGAGCATGATTTAATTGTTTAGTATGATATATTTTCCTATGCATGATTAGGTTGTTTAGTATGATGTTTAATGCATGATTAGTTGGTTGTTTCTAAGCATGATGTAGTCGTTTAGTATGATATTTATTTTCTTATGCATGATTAGGTTGTTTAGCATGATGATTGTTATGCATGGTTAATAGGTTGTTCTTAAGCATGTTGTGTAGACTTGGTTAATATTGCACAAATCCATTCATTACAAACGACATAAGTAAGGGACCATTCCGAACCCAACAGTTTGAGGTCTTCCCTTGCGAGGGTGAGTGCGGCCTTAAATCATTTTACTGGTTCACACCGGGTGGCGACTCCATTTTATTTCTCCGGTTTAGTCCCCCGCGGGCTACTCCGTACTCCCAACCAGGCAGCGAGCCGGAACAGCATCGCCCAGTTTCTGTGTCCTACAGTGAGGCTCTCTTAAGTACCCAAGCCTCTTAGCTCTTATCGCTTGGTGACAGGAATAAACAACGAGACCTCCAATTAGTCATCACAATAGGCTACAAGTAAATGATTATCTAGGTGCCTTCACAGCTTTTCCTTATAGAAAGGTAGTGAATGAAGGAAGAAACCAAACCATTACCCCAACCTTAAAGGTGCCTTTGATTAAACCCCTTTTAAACCCACAGTAGACACGGTTAATTAGAACACAAATCATAATATTACATGACATTATTTCGGGGTCGATTCTCTATCCCCAGTGGAGTCGCAAGACTGTGGGACACAGAAACTAGGCGACGCATACTGTTCCGGGCTCACGGCCCGGTTGGGAGTGCGGAGTAGCCGCGGGGGACTAAACCGGGGAATAATGGAGTTACCACCCAGTGTGAACCGGGATAAAGATTTAAGGCCGCACTCACCCCTCGTAAGGAAAGACCTCAAACCGTTGGGTTCGGAATGGTCCCTTACTTATGCCACTTGTAATGAAATAATTTGTGCAATAATTTAACCAAGCCTAAGAAACATTTATTTCCAAGGGTAATTTACTCCTAAGTTCGCATGCAGAAGTACAAGGCTCATATCTAAGTTTGCATATAACCTATATCTGAATTTGCATACAACCTATTTGCATATAATCTATGTCCCAATTTGCATACATAAAGATAAATACGGCTAGCATGCGATGTCATAAGCACATTAAATTCGATCATAGGCATGCCAGTAGATAATAATAATCACGCATGAAAGCAAATTGGAATAACGATGAACATGCAATAACACACGACAATCAGAATGTTCGCGTTCGAACGCGTTTACTAACGCTACTCGAACGCGCACGTATTTCTTTGTCTTATCATGCATCAGGTCTGGTCCCGTTCGAACGGTAAACAGAAGGTTCACGTTCGTATAGCGTTTGAGAACGTATTCGAACGGGACCAGACCTGATGCATGATAAGACAAAGGAAATACGTACATGTTCGAGTAGCGGTAGTAAACGTGTTCAAACGGAAAATAGAAGGTTCGCGTCCGTATAGCGTTCGTAAATGCGTTCGAACAAAATGAGACAGAAAACATGCATTCGTGCGGCGTTTTGAAACGTGTTCGAACAGAGTTGCACCAGTGACCTCAAAAAATAGTAACAACATGACACATACGTGAACGGGTGAATAGATGACACCTAATAAATAATAACGGGCTACAAGGCGCGGCAAATCATCGTGGTAAAAGATTTTAACCCCTCGATATAGAGGACCTTAAATCCAACTCACTAAGCCCATGTGCCGATAACATAATGCACATAAAAATAAATACAACAATGTCGGACTTTGTATATCCGATTGAACACATCTTACATTCAATCGAATATACGTCATCCGGCGCGGTGAACAAATCGTGGTAAAGGATTTTAACCCCTCGAAACGGAGGACCTTTAATCCCACTTACTAAGCCCATACGCTTTATCTCATCATTACACAAACAAATATCATGCAGAATTTAAAAAACGGATAATAAACGAATCAAAACAACATAAAACAAAATATGCACCATTTGCTCAAGTGGTACATGGAGTTGTATCCCAAGTACAGACCGCACTACCGTCCATTCAGATTCGGCTACTGAATTTATGTCTGGGTTTCGATCCTATATACCACAAGAGGCGACACATTTTCCATTTTATTCAAAGCCACAACATACATCCATGAACGACTCTCATACGAAATAAATAAAAATAAGACGATTAAAAGATGAAATAAAAAATAAATACGAAGAGTGCCCTCAGGTCTAACCTTTTATGTCGACTCTCGGAAATACCGTACACGGTCGTCGGAAGGGTGGATGCTCCGTAACTCCTCCTTCACTGGTTCAACGTTCACCGTCTCTCTCGCTGTTTCGCTGCTCAAGCTACCGTTTTCGCTCCATTTCGCTGTTGTTTTGCTGCTGATTTGCTGCTGTATTTTGGTCACTATTTTTGGTGTTTTAGGCTACTGTTTTGGATGTTTTTTTATTGAAGGTTTAAGGTGTAGTTTTAGTTAATGTTTTAGGGATTAAAAGTGTGGTTTTTTAGTTACTGCTTTAGGTGATTTAGGGGCTATTTGAAGGTGTTTAGATGAGCCGTGGAGGGCTGTGTATTCGGTGGTTTGTGCGGCAGTGGGGACTGTTTTTTTGCTTAGGGTTAAGCGTGAATGCTATAGAGAGGAGAAGATAATTGCTTCTTGTTGTTTTCGTGTATTGGGCGTGAATCAGAGAGGGGGGAGTGTCTTGGTTTTGGGTCTCTTTTATAGGCAAAGGGGATGGGTGAATCCTTGCTTGACAAGGAAGGGATTTGTGCATTAAAGGAGGATATGATTTGGTGTTAAACAAGGAAAACAAAAGATTGATTGGAGACAATTTTATGCTTAATTAGGAAGTTCATATATTTGATTGGGGGACATGTTTTGGCTAGATTAGGAATATGATATATTTAATTTGTTTTGTTTAGGCATGATATTTGTTTAGTTAGGAATATAATAATCTTGACTGATTTTAATTAGGCATGATTTTATTTGATATTTATTTTAATTTGGTATGTGATTTTTAGATTTTATTTAATTTCACCATGTGTTAAATATGTGTTTTATTAATTTGGATATGTTTTATGAGCTTTGGTGGGCTGATTGGGCTTGGATGTGAGGCTAGCTTTAAAACCAGAAATAATACCGACACCGTTCGAACACCGATTTGAACACTACACGAACGCCCGCAATCTGCTTGACGTTCGAACGTGGTAACGAACGTAGCACAAATGAAAACAGTGAACTTGTGAACTGAATATGATGACATGCTTATTATGAATTTCCCCTTCCGACGTCCGTTTCCCGCGACTTCCGTGACTTAATAGGTGTTGTCTCCAAATGAGACTCATCATAGGGACTTATATGCAAAAAGGCAGTGCCTACATTCGGGAATAAATCCCAGGGGACGATGCACCTCGCCATCAACTCAACTCAGTTAGGGAATAAATCCTATAGATCGAAGCATCTCACACCCAGTATGGTTTGGGAATAAATCCCAGGGGTCGAAGCACCTCACCATCAACTCAACTTAGTTCGGGAATAAATCCCAGAGATCGAAGCATCTCACACCCAGCATGGTTTGGGAATGAATCCCAGGGGTCGAAGCACCTCGCCATCAACGCAACTCAGTTTGGGAATAAATCCCAGAGATCGAAGCATCTCACACACCCACATGGTTCGGGAATGAATCCCAGAGGTCGAAGCAGCTCGCCATCAACTCCAACTCAGTTCGATAATAAATCCCTAAGATCGAAGCATCTCACCCCAACATGGTTCGGGAATGAATCCCAGGGGTCGATGCACCTCGCCATCAACTCAACTCAGTTCGGGAATAAATCACAGATATCGAAGCATCTCACACCTAACATGGTACATGAATGAATCCCAGGGGTGGAAGCACCTCCCATCAACTCAACTTAGTTCGGGAATGAATCCCAGAGATCAACGCATCTCGCAAAAGCGGCGAAACAACAGATAAGTCCGGCAACAGCCGACGAACTAGGTAAGTAAAAATACATGCATGACTTTGATAGGGTTGTCTGATGAGTGATAAATCTATCACTATTTCCCACTCATTTAACTTAATATTTTGTATAGTTTCTGAGTCTTGTGAATATTTTGATGTGTTTTGTGTTATTTTGTAGATAAATAAAGTTTCAGGACATTCTAGAGGTAATTTGGAGCAAAACAGTGAAAATTGGCAAAAAGGGCATTTTGGTAATTTGGGCGACACCTAACTTGCGTCAAACAGTGCTAACGTACGCCGGGTCCACAAGTCAGAATCTAAGAAAAGTTTGACGTTGCTAACATGCACCGTGACACGTGTCACCATCACAATCAATCTGCTAACATGCGCCGTGCCACGTGTCATCATCCTACGGTACCGATAGTCACCATCGCCAAGTGTCGCCACGTGTCACTCCACGTCATCGTCCACATCACCATGGGACCAGTCAACATGCCACCTCACTACCACGTCATCATCAACTAATCACAGCGTGCCACGTTTCGCGATTCTATGGTGCCGACAGTCAAATTGCCACGTGTCGCCACGTCACCACCACATCAGTATGTACCACACTCTCTCATCTCTTTGATGTAAATATGGAGTTTCTCTCTCTAGTTTCTTTAGTTTTTAGTTTTTTTTAGTTTTGTAATTAATTTTAATTACGTTTTGTAATAATAGTAATTTACTTTTTTACTTTTTACAGTTTTTACTATCACCATGAGGAGGTAACTTCCCCAGCTTGGGTGAAAGGTAATTCTTTTACTATTGCTATTGGATTAATCTCTTCTTAAGTATAATATATTCACTATTTAAAATATTGATTTAAAAAGGATACCGCCAGATTGGTCAGTTGGTAATTCATTTTTAATCTGTTTAAACCTGACTAATCAAGGATATCGCCAGATTGGTCGGTTGGTAATTAAACTTTCTTACCGCCTATATGGCAGGTTCATGGAAAAATCTTTTTACCGCCTTAATGGTTGGTTGGACTTAATTTGACTTAATCAGGTTACCGCCTATATGGCTGGTTGGTAAAATAATCACAAGTTTATATATTATATTACGGGAGATATCTAAATTAGTAGTAGTAAAAGTAATTCCTTTTACCTTAGCATTTTATTTTATTGTAATTTACTTTTCAGTATTTACTTTACCGTATTTTTACTTTACGTCTTTTATTTTCAAGTTTTTACTAGCCCTAGTTATGTGTTGTAACTAAATTAGTTATCTGGGGTTGTGATGACTTTTAATATCACTGGTTTATAAGGGGTTAGATTATTTGAGCGACAAAAACAAGCGTGTCAATCACTACTGGGGATAATTATTTGAGCGACAAAAAGAAAGTGTTACACTTTCAGATCCAGCCTAACATTCGAAAAGTCACGTCTAGTTGTTGACGTTAAACTTAACGCTCACAGGGAGGCAACCCGTGCAATTTGTGTATATATTGTGATTTGGTGTGTTTTATTTTTGTGTGTTTAATTTTTACAGGTTTAGTCATTTCAAGATGGAAGAAGCTCTCGCAAATCTTCGCAAGCAATTTCCTTCCCTCCCTCAAAAATCTCTGATGAAAGTCTACAAAGCTCGCTTGGAACGAATGAGATTACTGATGATCAAAGGTATTCCTACTGACATTCGTTGGTTAATTGAAGCACGGGTTCGATTGGCAGGTGAGTCTTCTGACTCTTTTATTTCACATCTGCCTGGTTTAGGAAAGAGAACATATGCTAAAAAGAGAAGAGCAAAAAGAATGTGTGTTTGTTATAAATGTGCTCGTATGTTTTGTAATACTCGTTGTCGTTCTTTAGGAATGGTGTCTGATAACCGCAAAGATAAGATTAATTTCATCAGGGTGGCTTGAGTAAGGAGTCTTTGGATGACATATCTAAAACTCTTGAGACGCATCCCAGTGGATGTGTGTATCATGAAATTTACATGTTATATGCACAATTCCAAAAGGAAAGACAACTGTTAAGTCTCGGGAATCTTACTCAAAAAGACCCTCTTTGCCAATTTATAAGAAAATTGGATGGGAAGCTTGTCCCTGACGCATAGACGCCAATGAAGCCGTTACTTTTCTTTTAAATATTATATCTCTTTGTCTTTTCTTAATAATTGTAATTCGTTTTGTTGTTTTCTTTTATTTTTTTTCCCGAAAGGATCCAGACCTTTTTGACTATCACGATATTATTTTACTATTTTGCTACTAATCGTCCTTTGGAAGATACTAGTGCTATTATTTTATTCACCCTTTTTAGGACTTATAAATTCAACTCATCATTGCACTTTTGAAGGCATCCAGAGTTGAGAAAGAAATACATATAAAAATGTAAGCCACTTCAAGAAGACGAGTTGAAAACATCTGTGTGTTTTGCGGTAGTAGTGTTGGTACTAAACCACAGTACGTAGAAGCAGCACATGAATTAGGTCGAGTCTTAGCTGCAAGGAATATGCACTTAGTATATAGCGGAGGCAATCTTGGACTAATGGGGATCATTTCGAAGGCTGTACATGAAGGAGGCAGTCACGTTTTTGGAATCATCCCAAAACCATTGGCGGAGGCAAATCTTATTGGACCATCAAACAGAGAGGAACTGATCGTGCCAGGTATGTCTGAACGATTGGTAGAAATGATTAACCGTGCTGATGCTTTTATTGTTTTGCCAGGTGGCTTGGGTACATTGGAGGAAATTTTTATTGTGCTATCTTGGGCGAACTTGAACATACACCAGAAACCATTTGGGCTATTTAACGTTGTTGGATTTTATGATTTTCTTTGTGTGTTTCTTGATGATGCTCGAAGAAATAGGTTCGTGTCAAAAACCCTTAAAAAGAACTACTCTTTACTGCCAGAACTGCTCCGGATCTAATAGACCAACTCTTAGCCTATGAACCACAAGTTGACCCTATCCTTTCAAAGATAATTTGATCCGAGGATGATCGTAGTAAGAGGCGTCGTGTTAATCTGGATCTTAACCCTTAACTTTTCGTGTAAGAATTTCAGCTAACCAAGTACTATCTTCTAAACTATTCTTCTACTGTTTAAGACATTGGGGACAATGTCTCATTTAGGTTTGGGGGAGGGAATTAGTTGATTAGTATCTTCTTTTTAGTTGTGTGTTGTTTTTATTTTTAGTTCAAAATTTTTCGAAAAATACAAAAATATTGAAAAATTTTCAAAAATTACAAAAATATTTTTTGTTTTTGTGTTTTTATTTTGACTAAAAAGGTGAAATTGGTAAGAGATAGCTGAGTAAGGAGTTTTCACTCCTGAGACAATCTCAAACCTATTTCGAAACAAGTTAATTTTGTTTATTTCATTTTAAATTATTTAATTTGTGAATTCTCCATAAAACTAACTAAAATGGATCTTCATATGCTCAGTTGACAGGTATTATCAACATACATGGAAACATATGGACATGAACTGTAATTGAAAAGTTTGTAATATTAGTGCTCTAGTTTAATTGGAGGAAGCATCTCAAAAAGCAATGGAGTAAAATAAATAAATAAATAAAAAAACGTCTGAGATCCGAGTTATTAAGTATGTAAAGGTGTTTTAACACCTAGTGCCCTAAAACCAACGGGTTTGGGAGTCACTGGCCCAAAGCTCGCTACATGGATCAAAGATGCTGCAAAATATATATATCTGAAGTCTGAGTAATTAAGTACGTAAGGGTGTCTTAATACCTGGTGCCCTAAAGCCAACTGGTTTGGGAGCCACCGACCCAAAGCTCGCTACATAGACAGAAGATATTGTATATAAAAAAAAAATCAAAAATCAAAGAAAAAATCAGAAAAATCAGAAAAATTATTCCATTGCTACAAAAAGGTGTGAAATCTGATAGAACTTTAGGATAAAAATATTACTCTCTTATCAACTGCACTTATGACTGTTGTGGGCAAAAATAAGTTGTTTCATATTTTGTTGCCTGTGTATATGAAGAATGGTAAAAATAATCGGAGAATTTACTTATTCAGTAATTTAAAAAGAAACAAAACAACTAGTAACTTGGAGTAGAAATTTCACCTGATTAGTCACTAACTTCTTTATTCTCTTTTCGCTTGTCTTTTTGCTTTTGTGTGCATTAGTTTCACTATTTTTTTACTTTTGTAAAATGTTTGTGGGTATCATTGTTGTAAACCCTCACGAGACTACAACTCGTCCACTAGGGACAACTAGGGGTTTAAAGGCTTGTTGCATACGCTAAATGCAACCGTGATCCCTACGAAAGTGGCTTAGTAAAATTTTATTATGTTATTTTATTTTGTGTTTTGCTCGAGGACTAGCAAAATGTTAGGTTTGGGGGTGTGATGAGTGATAAATCTATCACTATTTCCCACTCATTTAACTTAATATTTTGTATAGTTTCTTGAGTCTTGTGAATATTTTGATGTGTTTTGTGTTATTTTGTAGATAAATAAAGTTTCAGGACACTATGGAGGTAATTTGGAGTAAAACAGTGAAAATTGGCAAAAAAAGGCATTTTGGTAATTTGGGCGCGTTGCGACGCCTAATGTGCGCCGAAGAGTGCTAACGTGCGCCGGGTCCACAAGTCAGAATCTAAGAAAAGTTTGACTTTGCTAATGTGCGCCGTGACATGTGTCACCATCACAACCGATCTGCTAACATGCGCCGTGCCACGTGTCATCATCCTACGGTGCCGAAAAACACCATCGCCATATGTCGCCACGTGTCACTCCACGTCATTGCCACGTCATCATCCACATCACCAGGTTTACCAGTCAACATGCCACCTCACTGCCACGTCATCATCAACCAATCACAGCTTGCCACGTGTCACAATTCTATGGTGCCGAAAGTCAAATTGCCACGTGTCGCCACGTCACCGCCACGTCAGCATCAATTATTGGCTCTCTTATCCCTATCTGACATATGGCGGATAAGAATCTAGCCGACAAATCAGAAGCCGCAACGTGTCACAATAATTGAGCCCCAACCACCTTGCCACGTGTCACCTTATCACCTTATCCAGAATCTTCAACCGATAAACCAGAAGCTGCCTCGTCGACCAAACGGGCGTCGCGACACGAGCTGGGCGTCGCGACGCACGACCCTTACTGACCCCTATAAATAGAGCGCGAAATCCCTGTTTCAGTTGTACCACACTCTCTCATCTCTTTGATGTAAATATGGAGTTTCTCTCTCTAGTTTCTTTTAGTTTTTAGTTTTTTTTTGTTTTGTAATTAATTTTAATTACGTTTTGTAATAATAGTAATTTACTTTTTTACTTTTTACAGTTTTTACTATTCACCATTAGGAGGTAACTTCCCCAGCTTGGGTGAAAGGTAATTCTTTTACTATTGATATTTAGATTAATCTCCATTAAATATAATATATTCACTATTTAAAATATTGACTTAAAAAGGATACCGTCAGATTGGTCGGTTGGTAATTCATTTATAATCTGGTTTAAACCTGACTAATTTAGGATACCGCCAGATTGGTCGGTTGGTAATTAAACTTTCTTACTGCCTATATGGCAGGTTCATGGACAAATCTTTTTACCGCCTTAATGGCTGGTTGGACTTAATTTGACTTAATCAGGTTACCGCCTATATGGCTGGTTGGTAAAATAATCCCAAGTTTATATATTATATTATGGGAGATATCTAAATTAGTATTAGTAAAAGTAATTCCTTTTACCTTAGCATTTTATTTTATTGTAATTTACTTTTCAATATTTACTTTACCGCATTTTTACTTTACGTCTTTTATTTTCAAGTTTTTACTAACCCTAGTTATGTGTTGTAACTAAATTAGTTATCTGGGGTTGTGATGACTTTTAATATCACTGGTTTATAAGGGGTTAGATTATAGTTTGGGTATTATAAAGATTTATTTATTGAGTCTTAATCTTAATGCTTTTTCATTAACTGGCCATTAATAAAATTGATCTGGTAAATCAAAAATGAACTAGACATAGGGATTTTAGGTTTCAACCTTAGACGCAATAGCCCACGATCTTCCTTGAGGATAGATAACCCTTTAATAGATTTCCTTAAAGGATAGACATATACCTGTCGGGCAGGGGTAGCCATAATTGGAACTTAAACTTAATGAATCCAGATAATTTGGTTGACATAGACATATGGTTCAATAGGGTTAAACTGAGTATTTGTGTCTGACCATCGACAAAGGCTTACACATAATTTAGTGTTCCAGGTTAATAAATCAATATATTACCCAACTATAAAATAACCACTTCATCTTTTAAATGATATTGGAAGAAATCACAACCCTAGATAGTTTTTAATATTGAATTTTCTTAAATCTACTTTCGAACAATTTTATTTACTTGTTTTTTTAAAAAATTTAGAATCGTCACCATTTCAAATCAATCAAACAACCTGTTAGATACTAGTAATCATTTGACCTCATAAAATTAATAGCTTAGATATTAAGTCCTCGTGGGATCGATATTCTTATACTACTTGAACGATACGTGCGCTTGCGTTATACGTGTGTGTTTACGCCGGTCATTGTCACTGTCCCACACTACACAAGCCCCATCAAAGTGGGGGCGACTATAGATATTGCATTTTTACATGAGCCCAATGATGAGCCTCGTATGTAGGCACTACCTGAAAAGTTACGGAAGTTGCGTAATACGAATGCCGGAGGAAAGAAAACCTCCAAAATTAGCCTCTTATCTGATTCAGACTCACTAGCCAGCCTTAGATTCGCTCAGTCCATTATCCTCAGCCCCAACCGGCCCATGCAGCCCACGGTATCCACCATGCAATCGACCCACACACTCAAATCCCTTTATCAATACTTTCCAATTTAACAAGATTTGAAATCCCCTTCTTGACAAACTCAACAAAGATTTGAAATCCCATCCTTACCAAATTAATAAGATTTGAGATCTCCTCATCACCATATTTATGAGATTTTATTCCCAAAATAATTTGAGAATATATCTCCCAAATTTCCATGATTTGTTTCGCTATTTTGAGATCCTTTCAAATCATTATAAAAGAGAGCTCGTTTCTTCTTTTTTGGGAGGACCTTGGACGAAAACCCTATGACTCTTTTCTTCTTCTTGAGCGGCAACCCTAGAGAATAACAACAAAAAAACCGAAACAATGGGGATCACCGATACACAAATAAAAAAACCTAGACCAATCACTGAAAAAATCAGAAAACAGCCATCACCAAAAAAACAACCAGCACCGAAATAGCAAACAGAAGAAAACTGTGAAACAACAACCCTGAAAGCCGTGAAACAACAACGTGAAAGACTTGAAACAATAACCCTAAAAACCGAGAGACAAACAGCCAGAAATCATGAAACCAAAACAACCAGAAACATCGACCAAAACAACCAGAAACCGATACAAAAATAACCAGCCAGCATAAACAAAACAACCAAAACAGTGAGCAAAAATTGAAACAGTGAGCAGAAACCGAAACAGTGAGCTGAAACCGAAATAGTGAAACAGCAAAGCAGCGAAATAGCAATGAGAAAACAGCGAAACAACAACCAGAAAATAGCAAAATAGTAACCTAAAATAGCAAACAGTGAACCAAGCTTCGATCCTTCCGGCGACGGCCTAACGCACTTTCGAGAAAGCAACTTAAAAGGTAAGACCTGAGGGCACCCTTAACACATTTATTTTTATAGCTCCGGACGCTGCATGTCTGGCTGGACGTGAAATACGTCCAGCCGGGTATGCGATGTCCTACATCAAAGACAACCAAATTTCTGGTCACATATTTTTCTTTCTTTGGCATTTTGTTATTTATCTTTTTTCATCTATTTATTCACTTATATTATTATTTTATTATTTCATCTTTATTTTGTTTATTTTTTATTCATGTTGATGATTATATGTATATGCATTGTTATATATTTTCATGTCTATTTTGTATTGCATTGATGATTATGTGTGTTATTATCCCTTGCGGTATATTGGATGGAAACCCAGATGTAAATTCCGTAGCCGAATCTGAATAGACGGTAGTGCAGTTTGTACTTGGGATACAACTCCACGTGCCACTCGGGAAATACTCATATATGCGTGATTAACCCCCAATTTTGTTTGCTATTTATTTATTGACGTTTTTCCTGCTTTTGATTGTTTCTTATACTTTTTCGTTATCGCATCTCGTATTTCTTAATTTAATGTGCTTTTGGAACTACGTATTTTGATTATTATTTTGGTTGGGAATGTTATTATATTTTTATTCGCTTTTATGCCTGAATTGCATTAAGACTTGGCTATACCATTGTGTGAACCCATCTATTATACTGACATAAGTAAGGTGTTAGTGTTCCTAGAACATGCAAAGGATCTAATAAGCAAGAAAAGATGTCCATAAATTCATTATAAGTTGCGGAATTACTTATATTGAATGGATTTGAGCTTTTAAAATTTTGAGAAGAAGAAGATCTCCAAGATCTGTCCTTTGTTGATTCCAAGCTTTGAGTTGGTTTCCAAGATCCTTCCTTTCATGATTCCAGGCTTTGAGTTAGTTTCCCTATCACCTTAGTTGATTCCATGAAGTGCTAGCTTTGTTGATTTTGCAACAAAATCAAAGAGAGGGAGGAGGAAGCTCATGCCCCTAGCAAGGATAAATTAGGGTTTTTTTTTGTTTCAAGTGTTGTATTACACAAGTGAAGAGAGAGAGAAGGCTTTTGGTAAAATCCCTTTTACCCTTTTCACCTAAACTAGGTGGTTGGGTAAATGGTTTTACCAAAACCATTACAAGGTGGTTGGATGGTTGGTGGCTTGGCATAAATGCCAACTACCCTCCCAACTACCACATGTGAAGTGGGCCCCACATTTGAATTCAAAATTCAAATGGATTCTACGAATGTTTGCTACGGCTCGGATTCGTTTAATCCGATTAAACGAATTTCCATTGCTAAATAATTAAATCTAATTTAATTAAATGACGACGCCTTGTAAATATATTACGAATGCCGTTTACGAATTAATTCTAAATTAATTTGTTCGCTCGTATTAAAGTCCAACTTTAATTTCGTAATGAAATCCAATTCATATTAATATATCTGATATATTAATTTTAGCCCATACGAATAAATTAAATAGAAAAATCAAATTTAACTATAAAATTTATTTTACCGATTAATTCCAAATTAATCGCGTTCTCTCTCTTCCGAACACATTTAATCCCAGATTAAATAATACCTCAATTAATCCCAGATTAATTTTCTCCATCTTAATTAATCCCAGATTAATTCTCTCTCTTAATTAATCCCAAATTAATTTTAATTCGAGTCAACTGTCATCGGTGAATCTTTGGGAAGCGACCCAAGAGATCCCTGGATATGTTAGCAGTAAATACGGTCATCGGATTATCCGAATACGTGCGTACCTCGTACCACGTGCTTACCGATTTACAAGACATGGTTGGCTTCTAGCAAAGCACCGTGCCTACCCAATTCTCCAGAAATATTCTTACTGGAATATATAATCTATGTCAGGCGTAGTATACGTAGTATTACGTATTGCAATCCAGTATCTAATGTCACGTGCTAAGCCTGGGGCTGGAATGTGTCTGCCCCGTACGAAGCACATGTCAGATGTCTGGTAACTAGTCTCTATAATCGGATGAACATGACCTAGTCATATCATCCTGATAACTGCAGTACTTAAGAGCACTAGTTCCGTATCCTACGTGTCCACTATGACTGGAGTGATACTTCCATCTTGACATCACACCCAATACACTAAGATTCTCAATATACCCAATAGAGGCGTACACAGAACCGGTTAAAGCCCTGGACGACCAAAACTAAAGCATACCGATTATCGCAAGTATTAGCGGTGCAAGTCTCAGGTTAAGACCAAATACACCTACCCTGATTTCGGACTTCCATAGACACATAGTTATACTACCAATGGAATTCCGAGGGGTCTATCCAGAGCGAAGCTGTTTCCGCACCATCGGTAACACAACCTCCTATCACACTTGCATAAGTATCCAATACTTAAATATATGAGAACTATGCCGTTGTGCTCCCACAACGCGCACAAGTGCAATACTAGTCTATTCCGCATTATCGATGTCCAGTCTCGATAATACTACGACTAGGGATATTTAATGATTAATCCTTCAAGGACTGATACTGTCTCATATCATCTCAATCCAAGAACTAATCATAGGGACCTCCTATCATTTATAAATCTAGGTGATCTAATCACAAATGATAAGAGCGCAATCTCCTTGTCACATAGTTAATTTGTACAACAACACCATGATCTGTACAAATAGTGACGCTATGGGTCAAAACTGTCCAACAATCTCCCACTTGGCCTATAACCAGTCACTCGAGTGTCTTACACCCGAACTATGTACGGCTCGCTCAAACTGCTGAGGAAAGGCTTTCGTCAGCGGATTTGTATGATTATCGTCTGATGCAATTCATTCGATCATCACATCGCCACGATGTATGATCCGAACGAATCAGATGAATAGTCGAAGTATATATCTGGATCGTTGATGAGACCATTAATTCTTTATTCTGCGTTGTAGCCTAGCTCAGCTACTAACAGAACTATATCTAATCTAATTAGATTTGTTAATGACCCAGATGGCTTCTATTGCTGCCTCAGCCGCAGCAATAACCCGTATTTTTTGCTTATTCGGCAACAACATCTTGCTTAGAAGATTTCCAGCTCATTGTACTGTTATTCAAACTGTATAGTACCATTGTTACGACTTTTAGTCGCTTAATCGATTAGGAAACTTGCAACAGTGATCCCAGTCACTTCAAGTTCTCCATCTCCATAGTTTAAAACATCATACTTAGTTCTCTAAGATACTAACAAATGTTCTTATTATCAATCCAGTGACTATCACTTGGATTGACCTGTTTGTGACTCCATATGCTCAAAGCGTATGAGACACTAGGTCACGTACATTTTTCAATGTACGAGTTCTCGGAGAGTGTTAACAACTTTAAATATATCCCAATAGATCTTTATTCCTAGAATAAAGGTTGTTTCTCCCAAGAATTCTAGGGAGAATTTTCATGAAAGCCAAGCTTTCACCGATTGTAATGTGGGAATATCATTTCCAAGAAATGACATATCATTATTATTTAGGACAGTCACTTTCAGTGCACTCCCACTAACCTCCTTATATACACAAGAATCATTTCTCGTTTTGAATTAAATCATAAACCATTATGATTACATCAAAACTATAATTCCAAGAACCTAATGCTTGATTCAATCCAAACATTGATCGAATAACATGCAAACCTTGTTTGCTAGTTTTGATACGACAAAATCGTCAGGATGTTGTAAACATCCTCCAAAAGGTTTCTTTTCAGGAAAGCGATTTTTCGGTTCAGCTACCATATTTCATAAATAACAAACTAAATTAAATCATGCTTTAAATAATAAATAAATAACCTACAAACTACAACATGCTCAAATACACGTTTGGATGGAACGAAATATGGGCCTCTTAAGTGGTACGTGGCGTTGTATCCCGGGTACAAACTGCACTACCGTCCATTCGAATTCGGCTACGGAATTTACGTCTGGGTTTCCATCCTATATACCACAAAAGGGATCACATATTCCGCCCATCCAACAATCACAGCATGCCTCAAATGACTCTCATGCGATAATATTTTTTAAAATAAACAAAATAAACGAAAGATACTAAGTAACAAAGTGCCCTCAGGTCTAACCACTTTTTTCGTCTCACGAAAGGGCGTTACACGTCCGTTGGAAGGGTGGATGATCCACAACTCTTTTGATTCACCAACTCAACGTCTTTCCTCGCTGTTTTGCTGTTCAGGCTGTTGTTTTTACATCGTTTTGTGCAGTTTTGTAGTGCAGTTTTAGGGTGTTTTCTGGACTGTTTTAGGGGTTAAATTGGCGTGAAAACCTGGACAGAACAGTGGGGTGAAATGCGGCTTTGGAGAAGGCAGTGAAGTGGACTGTTTTAGGTTAGTTTCGGGACTGATTTGCGGCTGAACTGGGCTGGTTTTTGGGTTGAGGCATAAAGGCTTGTGTAGTTAGAGAGAGGGCTGAAAGTGGTGTATAGGCGTGAGGGCTGTGTAATTGGCGAGATGGCTATTTTAGGCTATTAGCGTGAAGGTTAGTTGTTGATGCACGGGGGCTGTTGAGGTTGGCAGGTGGCACTAAGGGCGTGAATCTGAGGGGCTAAGTGGAAGCTATGTGGCGTATTTGTTGAGTGCGCTGTGTTGATGAAGGCAAGGTGATCTGCTTGGTTTATGCGTGAGTGTGTGTTGAGGAACGTGTGGCTATGGTGACTTTGATGCTTCTTGACTCGGTGAGCAGGGCAAAGCCGTTAGTGGCTAGGGTTTTTTTGGTGAGTGATATTTAGGGTTTTTAGGTTTGTTTGTGCATGTAGATTAGAGAGAGCCGAGAGGAGTTTTAGTGTAAGATGAATGAGCCAGGGTTGAATATGTGGGTTAAGGGTTCTTTTTATAGGCTAATGGAGGGGGTTTACCTTGTTGGAGAAGGAATAGAATTTGTGTATTAATTGGGAGATATTTTTAATTATTATGTGATAGGGAAAATCTTTAATTAGGGGAATTGATTTGATTTGTTCTTTTTAATTAAGGATATGATTTCTTTAAATTGGTAGGTGATTTAATTAAATTAAGAATGTGATGTATTTTAATTAGGAATGTTATTTATGGAATTTAATTTGAATCTTTTAATTTGGGAAAGGAATTTAATTTGTGACATGTGTTTTAATGTTTTAATTATTTTGGATTGGGCTTGGTGTGTTTAAAAACAGAGGTCCAACAAGCGAACCCGAAGCGAAACAAACGAGTTAAATCTGACAAAATGCTAATTTCCAACTTTACCCTTCCAACGTCCGTTTCCCGCGACCTTCACAACTAAAGAGGTAGTGTCTCCATACGAGACTCATCATCGGGCTTATATGCAAAAATGCAGTGCCTACAGTCGTCCCCACTTTGATGGGACTTGTGCAGTGTGTGACAATGACAATCCTATCAAAGTTTATGCAATGCATTTTTACTTACCTGGCTCGCCAACTGTTGCTTAACTTACTTGTTATCCTGAGATGCTTTGACCTTTGGGCTTTGTTCCCAAATTGCGTTGAGAGAGAGCTTTATTCCCCTGGGCTGTATTCCCGAACTGTGTCAAGATATGGCTTTATTCCCCTAGGCTTTGTTCCCGAACTATGTTAAGGTAGGGCTTTGTTCCCAAACTGTGATGAGAGAAGGCTTTATTCCTCTGGGCTGTATTCCCGAACTGTGTCAAGATAGGGCTTTACTCCCCTGGGCCTTGTTCGTGAATTTCTTTGAAAATGGGCTTTATTCCCATAGAATTTGTTCCTGAGCTATGTTAAGATAGAGCTTTATTCCCTTGGCCTTATTCCCGAACTGTGTTAAGATAGAGCTTTATTCCCCTGGGCTGTATTCCCGAACTGTGTTAAGATAGAGCTTTATACCATTGGGCCTTGTTCCCGAACTGTGTTAAGATAGAGTTTTATTCCCCTGGGCCTTGTTCCCGAAATGCTTTGAAATTGGGCTTTATTCCCCTAAGCTTTGTTCCCGAGCTATGTTAAGATAGAGCTTTATTCCCTTGGGCCTTGTTCCCGAACTGTGTTAAGATAGAGGTTTATTCCCATGGGCTGTATTCCCGAACTGTGCTGAGAGAGGGCTTTATTCCTCTAGGCTGTATTCCCGAACTATGCTGAATGTGGGCTTTATCCCCGATCTGAGCTGACTGTGGGCTTTGTTCCTGAATTGTACTGAATGTGACTTTGGGCTTTGTTCCTGAACTGTGCTGAATGTGGGATTTATCCCCGATCTGAGCTGACTGTGGGCTTTGTTCTTGAATTGTACTGAATGTGGTCTTTATCCCCGAACTGAGCTGACTGTGGGCTTTGTTCCTGAATTGTACTGAATGTGGGCTTTATCCCCAATCTAAGCTGACTGTGGGCTTTGTTCCTGAATTGTACTGAATGTGGGCTTTATCCCCGAACTGAGCTGACTTTGGGCTTTGTTCCTAAATTGTGCTGAATGTGGGCTTTATCCCCGATCTGAGATGACAGTGGCCTTTGTTCCTGAATTGTACTGAATGTGGGCTTTATCCCCGAACTGAGCTGATTGTGGGCTTTGTTCCTGAATTGTGCTGATGTGGGCCTCCCCCCGACTGATACTAATATGTGCCTCGCCCCCAAACTGATACTGATATGGGCCTCGCCCTCATGCTGATACTGATGTGGGCCTCGGCCCTGGGACTCATCCCCAAACTGATGTTGATGCGAGCCTCGACCCCCAAACAGATACTGATATGGGCCTCACCCCTAAACTGATACTGATGTGGGCCTCGACCCTCGGGACTCATCCCCAAACTGATACTGATGTGGGCCTCGACCTTGGGACTCATCCCCCAAACTAATGTTGATGCGGGCCTTGACCCCCAAACAGATACTGATATGGGCCTCGCCCCCAGACTAATACTGATATGGGTCTCGCCCCAAACTGATACTGATGTGGACCTTGCCCTCAGACTGATACTGATATGGGCCTCGCCCCAAACTAATACTGATACGGACCTCAACCCTAGATTGATACTGATATGGGCCTTGCCCTCAAACTGATGTGGGACTCGCCCCAAAACTACTACTCATATGTTGCTGATTCTGGTTGGCTTGTCTTTGCCGCTTTCTCTTTTTCTTCTTTGAAACCTGTGAATACAAAACAAAACAAACAAAAAAAATGCAAAATATGTTACGTGTATGCATGCATGAATGAATGAATTCCTATTCCGTTGGGTTAGGTCTTCCGCCAGTTCTCCAGGTGATTGCTCAGTCTTTTCTCTGGTCTCATGGCTCAAGATCTCATTACGTCCCTTATTCGTGAGGTGGTAGACTGGTCTCCCCCAGACTTGATTTAGCTTTTTGCCTTTCGTGTTTGCACTAGGTCAAGGTAGACCACGTGATGTGGCATTCCATATCATCATACTATCACATGCTACAAAATAGTCCCAATAGTTACACATATTATCGTCCTCAAAGAATGCCCAGTATTGAAACCAGAGAACCTTCAAAACTTCAAAACTTTCAACGCAACTCAAATCCAAGTCTTTGAATAAATGATCTAAGCTAGACTCAAGGTGTGTGTGTGTGTGCAAAGGTTTTTTCACAGCTTGATCCTTAAGCAAGCCAACTCAATGATTTCATTTCAGAAATAGGGATCGGTGGGTCAAACCAACCTAGACGTCTCAGGTATGCTCTCAATGTGGTATGGCTTTATTTTTCTTTTCTTTTGTCTCTTTATTTTTGTCTTTCATTTTTTTTCAACACACCTACCCTTTAAGGTAGCATTTCTCCTCATGGTGGTCCTAATACTCGCCCATGGGTAGCTTCACTCTTATTGGTTATAGGCGTTTTATTTTTTGACTTTAGAGACTTTTCTTTTATTTTCAACCATACCACGCATCATAACACAAGCAAATCAGGATAGACATCTAAGCAAACGGTCATTCATCGACCCGCAATTTCTTTAACTAGTCACCTTGCCAACTACTCAGGTTTCCACCGCTAAGAACCTATAGTGAAGTGGTTACGAGTCTAGCATAGATCAATTACTCAAATTATTAGATAAAAGCACGTCAAAGGTTTAACGTTTCTAAGGTTTCACTCTAAAGCAATCATTTTCATCATCAGACTTATGTCTAACTATCAAGGGCTAAAAACAAACAATTCTTCTTTTTTCTTTTTTCTTTTTTTTTCTTCCTTTTTCTTTTTGGAAGGCCCCCCAATGGTCTTTCTATCATTACAGCAAAGTTCTCTATTCCTCGGTTTCCTTTTCCACGATATCAATGTTTGCTAAACTCTTCTTTGACAAGTCTTCTTTTTCCTAACCCAACGGATATCTATGATGGCTTTTAAGACACGGGGGTTAACATGATGCATGTATGCATGAGATGCGTGCGGTGTATGGAATATATAAGTCATAAGAATTTTACACTAGTTGGCCCATCAGCATTTTAGAAACTTTTGGCCCGATTCCTATAAAGCACAGACTCGTCCCAGTTTAAATGGCCCAACAAGCCCATACTTCATGACAACATGTCCAACTGAATCCAAATGACAATGGTCCAAAACATAAAGGAATAGTCTCTACTGATCCTACAACTATAGTTCATACGCGGGTTTACAGGGGTATAGACAAAAGCTTTCGTCGACGAAGGATTGCCCACAACTAGGTCTCCCCACTCAAGGGCCCGAGCGACCAAGTGAGCACACCTTTTTTATACCTAAAGGTACGTGCCAACAAGTTATGGTGTGTGACTGACTGTCAAATGGATTTCCTGTTGTAGATTCCCCAGATGGAGGGTGGAGCGATGCTCTCTTAAGTATCCAAGCCCCTTAGGCTCTTATCGCTTGTTGACAAGAATAAACAACGAGTCCTCCAAATTAGTCCATCACAGTAGACTACTAGTACATGATTGTCTAGGTGCCTTCACAGCTTTTCCTTATAGAAAGGTAGTGAATGAATGAAGACACACCAAACCATTACCTAGCCTTAAAAGTGCATTTGATTAAACCTCTTTCAACCTACGGTAGACACAGTTAACTAAAGCACAAATTACAATCACTGCAAGACATTATTTCGGGGCCAACTCTCTAAATCCCCAGTGGAGTCGCCAGACTATAGGACACAGAACTTGGGCGACGCATGTTGTTCTAGACTCGCGGCCTAGTTGGGAGTACGGAGTAGCCCACGGGGGACTAAACCGGAGAATAATGGAGTCGCCACCCGGTGTGAACCGGGATAAAGATTTAAGGCCGCACTCACCCCTCGCAAGGGAAGACCTCAAACCGTTGGGTTCGGAATGGTCCCTTACTTATGTCACTTGTGATGATATGAATTGTGCAATAAACTAACCGAATCTACTCAACTTATATGCTCAAAGACAACCTAGATCTAATACGCATTCATCAAGATAACTCTTAATCTAAGTTTGCATGCTTGAAAGTAAATCATTTAACGATAAACACACAATATAACACAACGAGCATATTGAACCATTAAACCAAAATAAACGAATAACTATTTAAACATAATCCTAAACTAACAAAATATCATGCATAAAAGTAACATAATCATGTTTTAAACATAAATAACAAACTAAATTAAATCATGCTTTAATAATAAATAAATAACCTACAAACTATAACATGCTCAAATACAAGTTTGGATGGAACGAAATATGGGCCTCTTAAGTGGTACGTGGTGTTGTATCCCGAGTACAAAACCGCACTACCGTCCATTCGGATTCGGCTACAGAATTTACGTCCGGGTTTCCATCCTATATACCACAAAAGGGAGCACACATTCCGCCCATCCAACAATCACATCATGCCTCAACGACTCTCATGCGATAATATTTTTTAAAATAAACAAAATAAACGAAAGATAATAAGTAACAAAGTACCATCAGGTCTTGTTGAGTTCTAATATAGGTCCCAAGAATCATCCAAATCAAGCATAAAAACGCATGAACACATCAAAGGAGTAAGGCGGAAACATAACTCACATTGAACGGTTTGAGATGCAAAGAACAAGATGCGATTTTCTTCCTCCAAGCAGTTCGGCAGCAAGCTTTTGAGCCAAGGGGCTGCTCGGTTTTGGCCTCCAAAGTTCCTCCAAGAATCGGCCATTGAAGAACCACCATTGAAGCTCCAAGCTTCAAGCTCCAAAATCAAATCCAAGCTCACAAATTTGTTTCCCTATCACCTATGTATAACTCAAGGTGTGCTAGCACATCATCTTCTTCCTAGCTTCTCATAGATTCGGCCATCACCAAAATGAGAGAAGAAATTTTGGCTCCAAGCCGTGAAGAAGAGAAGATGAAAGGAGAGGGAAAGGGTTTTTCACGTGAAAACGTGAAAATGAGAGGAGAGAGAGATGAAATAAAAAAATGTATTTGGTTTATTTATATTTTCAACAATTAATAAACCAATTACCACTTTTCAATTTCAAAAACAAAAGTCAAAAGGAAAAAGCAAAACAAAAGTCCTTTCACTTTTTACTATTCACATCAAGTCACTTTAATAAAGTGACAACATGTCATGTCACATCACATCACTCAAAGTGACAAGTGATTTGACAATTGATGCGACTAGCGATTTGACGCTTGATGTGACTTGCGTGTCGCGCTCGAATTCGAAATGCGAATGCGCTCGCAATCACTCTCTCTGGGCTCGGTTTCGCTAATTCCGAATTAACGAATTTTCCGTCGCGTCATAATTAAATGATTACGTCTAGCGAAATCACTATTCACGTCGCTAACGAATTAATTCTAAATTAATTCGTTCGCACCGAATTAAAATCCAATTTCAATTCCGCGTCGAAATCCAATTTCGTTTAATATATCAAATATATAATTTATCGATTAATTCCAAATTAATCGTTCTCTCTCTATAATTAATATTTTATCCCAGATAAAATATCTCCGCAATTAATCCCAGATTAATTTTCTCTCTCTAGAAATTAATCTTCTCTCTTACTAATTAATCCCAGATTAATCATAGTGTGAGTTATACGTCATCGGTGAATCTTCAGGAAGCGATCCATGAGATCTCCGGATATGTTGGCAGTAAAACGGTCGTCGGACTGTCCGAACACGTAATACACGTACAATCGTACTACGTTTATACTGATTTACAAGACAAGGTTGGCTTCTATAGCAAAGCGCCATGCCTACCTAATTCTCCAGAAATATTCTTACAGAATATATAGATCTGTATCAATTGTAGGTATACCGTAGTATTGCGTATAACAGCCCAGTATCGGATAGTCACATGCCAGGGCTGGGGCTGGATAAGTGTCTGCCCCGTCCGAAGCACATGTCGGATGTCTGGTAACTAGTCTCTATAATCGGATATATATGACCTTGTCATAATATCCCGATGGCCGGCCAGCACTTAAGAGCACTAATACCGTATCCTACGTGACATCATCTCCACTATAACTGGAGTGATACTTCCGTCTTGACATCACACCCAATACACTACGACTCTCTGATAAACCCAGAAGTGGTGTACACAGAATCGGTTAAAGCCCTGTACCACCAAGACCAAAGTCTACCGATTATCGCAAGTATTAGCGATGTAAATCTCAGGTTAAGACTATACACACCTACCTTGATTTCGGCCTCCCATAGACACATAGTCATAATACCAATGGGATTCCGAGGGGTCTATCCAGAGCGAAGCTGTTTCCCGTACCATCGGTGAAACACGACCTCCTATCGCACTTGCATAAGTATCCGATACTTATATATATGAGAACTATGCCGTTGTGCCCTCACAACGCACACAAGTGAAATACTAGCCTATTCCGTATTATCGATGTCCAGTCTCGATAATACTCTGGCTAGGGATATTTAATGATTAAACCTTCGGGGACTGATACTGTCTCATATCATTCTCAGTCCAAGAACTAATCATAGGGACCTCTCTTCATTTATATATCTATGGTGATCTAATCACAAATGATGAGAGTGCAATTTCCTTGTCACATAGTTAATTTGCAACAACAACACAATGATCTGTGCAAATAGTGACGCTTTGGGTCATTTTGCCCAACAGGTCTAACCTCTTTTGTAGTCTCACGAAAGGGCGTTACACGTCTGTTGGAAGAGTGGATGATCCGCAACTCTTTTGATTTACCAACTCAACGTCTTTCCTCGCTGTTTTTATGTTCGGGCTGCTGTATTTTCAGTCAGGTCACTGTTTTGGTTGCGGTTTTTGGTGATTTTTTAGGGGGGTTTTGTGCAGTTTTTCAGTGAAATTTTAGGGTGTTTTCTGGACTATTTTGGGGGTTAAATTGGCATGAAAAATTGGACAGAACAGTGGGGTAAAATGCGGCTATGGAGGAGGCAGTGAAGTAGACTGTTTTGGGTTAGTTTCGGGACTGATATGGTGCTTGACTTGGAATGGGAGTTCCATTCTGTCAAGCTTCTGGGCGATATCTTTGATTTGTACTCCCCAAAACAGCGATGTTTCTCCTGAATGCTCTGGATTTTTATTAAGGTCAGACATTTGCTCCTCCATTTGCTCTGCTTCTTGTTCCACCTTTTCTTCACAGATGTATTGTAAAATTTTTGTATGAGCTCTTCATCTATCATCTGTGAGATACATGCTTCAAAATTGTCAACCTGAGGATGCAAAGATGTTTCTGACATTAGGTTTTCATCCTCTGATACGACTGGAATGGGATGGGTTCAGGTAGATCTTCTTTAAACATCAAGGTAAAGCATGCTCCAAGATCTTCATTTTGAGGATTGAAAGTTTGATCTCCGTTGTTGGTGCAGTTGGTACAAATAGATCAGCTTCATCCTCGTCAGAATCTGAATAATAAAAGTCAAATTGAGACTTTGCCGGTTCGGGCTCCTAAACTGATACCTCTGGTTGTTGATACTGCTCTGGCCTCCTCCTCTGTTAAGGTGTCATTGTGGATCTCTGGGTACTCGAAGGCTTCATCAGTGTCATCTAAAAATGCTTCTTGAGGTATGATGTTCTGGTTTTCTGTTAATTGTCTCATTTGATCTGTCATCCTTTGAAGGAATTCTGATTGTCTCTGAATTTGTGCATGTAATTGAGCTTCCCGTTCTTCGAGCCAATCTTTGAGCATGTGAATCAACTGATTTTCCTCTGATGGTTCTGATTGTTGATGGAAATCATAGGTAGATGGTGGATAAGATGAAAAATGTGTGTTCTGTGAAATGTGATGGCTCGTCATACCATGAAGGATCTTGATAGCTCTGACACCCTGGATGGTAGTGTATTTGCAATATTCTCTAGGGTGGTTACCATTACATATGTCACATCTCCCCATTGCGTTCTGTTGAGCAAATGTGGTATTGTTTGGTTCTGGCATCCAGTGATAATTGTTGGGCTGGACAACAGGCCTCAGAACACCGAACTGTTGCTCCCAGATTTGGGGTGTATCTTCTAGTAAAGCTCGTGATCTTTCAATCTCCCAGTAGTGTTCCATTTTTTTTTTCAGTCACCTGAAAACACAATAAAAAAATAAAAATTACAGATAAAGAAAAATAGATACAAGTAAATTAGATAGCTTCAAAATTAAAAACTCAAGAAAAAATAAGTCCCCTGAAACGGCGCCAAAAACTTGACCGGCGTAAACACACACGTATAACGCAAGCGCACGTATCGTTCAAGTAGTATAAAAATATCGATCCCACGAGGACTTAATTCCTACTATTGTTATTAATTATTGAATCTATTTATTTACAAATATCTAATTAAATGGAGAATAGAATGATTGTTTGATTGGTTGAATGTGGTTTTGCACAATAAAATAATAAATAAAAAGACAAAAGAAAATATTAAAGAAAATAACAAAAGACACAAAGATCTAGGGTTGTGATTTCTTTTAATATCATTTTAAAGATGAAGTGGTTATCTTAAAGTTGGGTAATATATTAGTTTACTAACCTGGAACACTAAATTATGCAAAAGCCTCTGCCGATGGTCAGACGCAAATACCCAGTTTAACCCAATTGAACCATATGTCTATGTCAACCAAATTATTTGGATTCATTAAGTTTAAGTTCCAATTATGGCTACCCCCGCCCGACAGGTATATGTCTATCCTGTAAGGAAATCTATTAAAGGGTTATATATCCTCAAGGAAGATCGTGGGCTATTAAGTTTAAGGCTGAAACCTAAAATCCCTATGTCTAGTTCATTTTAGATTTACCACATCAATCTTATTGGTGATCCGACAATAGGAAGCATTAAGCTTAAGACTTAATAAGTAAACCTTTAAATTACCCAAACTATAAAATAACCCATTATAAACCGGTGATATTAAATTCATCACAACCCAGATAACTAACACATAACTAGGGCTAGTAAAAACTTAAAAGTAAAAGACATAAAGTAAAAATGCTGAAAGTAAAAGACATAAAGTAAAAGCTTAAAAGTAAAATAAAATAAAATGTTAAGGTAAAAGGAATTACTTTTACTATTTACTATTTTAGATATCTCCCATAAATATATATAAAAACTGTGTGATAATATTACCAACCGACCAATCTGGCGATATCTTTTATTAGTCAGGTTTAACCCACATTAAAATGAATTACCAACCGACCAATCTGGCGGTAATCTTTTTTAAGTCAATATTTTTAATAGTGAATATATTATTTTTAAGGAGAGATTAATATAAATAGTAACAGTAAAAGAATTACCTTTCACCCTATCTGGGGAATTATTTCCTCATGGTGAATAGTAAAAACTGTAAAAAGAAAAAAAAAAGTAAATACTATATTAACAAAACGTAATTAAAATTATTTACAAAACTAAAAACTAAAAAAAAAACTAAAAACTAAAAGAAACTAGAGAGAGAAACTCTCTCTTTATATATAAAAGAAGAGAGAGAGTGGTTCAACAAATTCTGAAACTTGAAGCTGAATTTATAGGCGCGGGTAGGCTTCGGGCATCGCGACGCTTGAAGGTCTTGGGTATCGCTACGCCGCCAGCTTCTGTCGACGTGGCACGCTCTGGTTCGTCGGTTTGCAGATTCTGGATAAGCTGATAAGGTGACACGTGGTAGAGAGTGGTTGGGCTTCAATTATTGTGACACGTGGCGGCTTCTGATTGGTCAATGAGATTATTATCCGTCACGTGTCAGATAAGGATTAGATACTCAATGAATTGATGCTGATGTGGCGGTGACGTGGCGGTGACGTGGCGACACAACGGGAAAGAGACTTTCGGCACCGTAGGATTGCGACACGTGGCCCTTCCTCTTCCTGATTCGTGTTGAGGATGAAAGTGGCGGTGGAGGTGGCAGTTTGACTTGGTCAACCTGGTGATGTGGCTGATGACGCGGAAATGACGTGGAGTGACACGTGGCACAGGCGATTATGACTGTCGGCACCATATGTTGATGACGACAGAGGCGTGGCACGGCGTATGTTAGCAGATCGGCTGTGATGGTGACACGTGGCACGGCGCACTTAGCAAAGTCGAACTTTTCTCAGATTCTGATTTGTGGACCTGGCGCACGTTACACTGTTCGGCGTTGCGACGCTAAAGGTCTGGCGTCGCGACGCGGGAATTTACCGAAAATGCCCTTTTCGTCCAATTTTCACTGTTTTGGCCCAAATCACCTCCAGAATGTCCTGAAACTTTTATTATCTACAAAATAACACAAAACACATCAAAATATTCATAATACTCAAGAAACTATACAAAATTATAAGGTTAAATGAGTGGGAAATAGTGATAGATTTACCACTCATCACACCCACAAACCTAACATTTTGCTAGTCCTCGAGCAAAACACAGAATAAAATAACATAAACATCTTTAAAATAAAATTTAACTAAGCCACTTTCGTAGGGATCACGGTTGCATTTAGCGTATGCAACAAGCCTTTAAACCCATAGGTGTCCCTAGTGGACGAGTTGTAGTCTCGTGAGGGTTTACAGCAATGATACCCACAAACATTTTATAAAAGTAAAAAGGTATTAAAACTAATGCACCACAAACCAAAAAGACAAGCGAAAAGAGAATAAAGATGTTAGTGACTAATCAGGTGAAACTTCTACTCCAAGTTACTAGTTGTTTTGTTTCTTTCTAAATTACAGAATAAGTAAATTCTCCGATTATTTTTACTATTCTTCATATACACAGCCAACAAGATATTAATCAAATCAACTCATTTTTGCCCACAACAGTCAAAGTGCAGTTGATAAGAGAGTAATATTTTTGTCCTAAAGTTCTATCAGATTTCACACCTTTTGGTAGCAATAGAATAATTCTTCTGATTTTCTGATTTTTTCTTTGATTTTTTATTTTTTATTTTTTATTATATACAATATCTTCCATCTATGTAACGAGTGTTGGGTCGGTGGCTCCCAAACCAGTTGGCTTTAGGGCACCAGGTGTTAAGACACCCCTACGGACTTAATTACTCAGACTTCAGATATATATTTTTTTTTTGCAGCATCTTTGATCCATGTAACGAGCTTTGGGCCAGTGACTCCCAAACCAGTTGGTTTTAGGGCACTAGGTGTTAAAACACCCATACGGACTTAATAACTCGGATCTCAGTTTTTTTTTTTTTTACTCCATTGCTTTTTGAGATGTTCCTCCAATTAAACTAGAGCACTGAATATTACAAACTTTTTAATTTTAGCTCATGTCTGTATGTTACTATATATGTTGATAATACCTACTGTCAACTGAGCATATGAAGATCCATTTTAGTCTGTTTTAAGGAGAATTCACAAATTAAATAATTCAAAATGAAATAAACAAAAATTAACTTATTTCGAAAATAGGCTTGAGATACGTCTCAGGAGTGGAAACTCCTTACTCGGCTATCTTTTTACCAATTTCACCCTTTTAGTCAAAAAAAAACACAAAAACGTAAATATTTTTGTAATTTTTGAAAAAATTTCAATTTTTTTTGTATTTTTCGAAAACTTTGGACTAAAAATAAAAAAACAATACAAACTAAAAAAATACATAACTAATCTAAATTTCCTCCCCCAAACCTAAACCTAAGAGACATTGTCCCCAATGTCTTAAATAGTAGAAGAAGAGTTTAGAAATAATACCTGGTTAGCTGAAAATCTATAGGAATTTAAAGGTTAAGATCCAAATTAATTCGATGCCTCTTACCATGATCGTCCTCAGACCAATTTATCTTTGAAAGAATAGGGTCAATTCGAGGTTCATAGGCTATGAGTTGGTCTATTAGATCCGGAGCAGTTCTGGCAGTAAAGAGGAGTTCTTTCATAGGTTTTGACACGAACCCATTTCTCCGAGCATCATCAAGAAACACACAAAGAAAATCATAAAATCCATCAACGTTAAGCAGTCCAAGCGGTTTCTGGTGTATGTTCAGGTTCGCCCAAGATAGAACTATAAAAATTTCCTCCAATGTGCCCAAGCCACCTGGCAAAGCAATAAAAGCATCAGCACGGTTAATCATTTCTACCAAACTTTCAGACATACCTGGCACGATTAGTTCATCTCCGTTTGGTGATCCAATAAGATTTGCCTCTGCCAAGGGTTTTGGGATGATTCCCAAAACGTGACTGCCTCAATCCTGTACAGCCTTTGAAACGATCCCCATAAGTCCAAGATTGCCTCCGCCATATATTAAGTGCATATTCCTTTCAGCTAAGACTCAACCCAATTCCTGTGTTGCTTCTACGTGTTGTGGGTTAATACCAACACTACTACCGCAAAACACACAGATGTTTTCAACTCGTCTTCTTGAAGTGGCTTCCATTTTTTTTGTATGTATTTCTTTCTCAAATCAGGATGCCTTCCAAAGTGCAACGACGAGCTGAATTTATAATACCTGAAACGGGTGAGTAATAATAGCACTAGTATCTTCCACATGGAGCTTATTAGTTAAACAACAAAAGAAATCGTGAAAGGTCAAAAAGTCTGGATCCTGTCTACGAAAATAAAGATAATTACAACAGAAAAGCAAATCAAAGCAATAATTAAGGCAACGGAATTGTGAACGCAATACGCCACTCGTTTAGTATAAATTCATTAGGATGCGTCTCAAGAATCCATTCCTTACTCAGCCATCGCTAATGAATTAGCTTTCATCTTTGCTAAACATCATTCCTTCTGTCTTAAAATGCTCTGTTTGTGCTTTTCCCTACAAAAATAACATACAAAATTAAAAATTCTACAACATGTATACACAAAATATAAAATAGAAATACAACAATTGCATGGGTTGCCTCTCTGCTAGCGCTAAATTTTTCGTCTTCAGCCAGACGTGACTGAAATTCATATGTCAAAGAGGTTTCAATGTCGTTTTGGATGTCCGATTAAAGACAATCTCATGAGCGTTGCTTTTGAAGGGTCTCTTCCAACGGTAAAGTGGCAAAAAGAGTTTTGTCTCACTCAGTGCTCGTGCCACATTTTTGCTCCTTGTTGTTCCAGTGATTCCTGCAAAGAAAGAAAGAAAATCAGGAGGTCTTATATGGTGCTTGACTTGGAATGGGAGTTCCATTCTGTCAAGCTTCTGGGCGATATCTTTGATTTGTACTCCCCAAAACAGCGATGTTTCTCCTGAATGCTCTGGATTTTTATTAAGGTCAGACATTTGCTCCTCCATTTGCTCTGCTTCTTGTTCCACCTTTTCTTCACAGATGTATTGTAAAATTTTTGTATTTAGCTCTTCATCTGTCATCTGTGAGATACATGCTTCAATATTGTCAACCTGAGGATGCAAAGATGTTTCTGACATTAGGTTTTCATCCTCTGATACGACTGGAATGGATGGTTCATGTAGATATTCTTTAAACATCAAGGTAAATCATGCTCCAAGATCTTCATTTCGAGGATTGAAAGTTTGATCCTCCATTGTTGGTGCAGTTGGTACAAATAGATCAGCTTCATCCTCGTCAGAATCTGAATAATAAAAGTCAAATTGAGACTTTGCCGGTTCGGGCTCCTGAACTGATACCTCTGGTTGTTGATACTGCTCAGCCTCCTCCTCTGTTAAGGTGTCATTGTGGATCTCTGGTACTCGAAGGCTTCATCAGTGTCATCTAAAAATGCTTCTTGAGGTATGAAGTTCTGGTTTTCTGTTAATTGTCTCATTTGATCTGTCATCCTTTGAAGGAATTCTGATTGTCTCTGAATTTGTGCATGTAATTGAGCTTCCCGTTCTTCGAGCCATCTTTTGAGCATGTGAATCAACTGATTTTCCTCTGATGGTTCTGATTATTGATGGAAATCATAGGTAGATGGTGGATAAGATGCAAAATGTGGTTCTGTGAAATGTAATGGCTCGTCATACCATGAAGGATCTTGATAGCTCTGACACCCTGGATGGTAGTTGTATTTGCAATAATCTCTAGGGTGGTTACCATTACATATGTCACATCTCCCCATTGAGTTCTGTTGAGCAAATGTGGTATTGCTTGGTTATGGCATCCAGTGATAATTGTTGGCTAGACAACAGGCCTCAGAAAACCGGACTGTTGCTCACAGATTTGGGGTGTATGTATCTTCTAGTAAAGCTCGTGATCTTTCAATCTCCCAGTAGTGTTCCATTTTTTTTTTCAATCACCTGAAAACACAATAAAGAAATAAAAATTACAGATAAGAAAATTAGATACAAGTAAATTAGATAGCTTCAAAATTAATAACTCAAGAGAAAATAAGTCCCCGGCAACGGCGCCAAAAACTTGACCGGCGTAAACACACACGTATATGCAAGCGCACGTATCGTTCAAGTAGTATAAAAATATCGATCCCACGAGGACTTAATTCCTACTATTATTATTAATTATTGAATAAATTTATTTACAAATATCTAATTAAATGGAGAAGAGAATGATTATTTGATTGGTTGAATGTGGTTTGGCACAATAAATAAATAAATAAAAAGACAAAAGAAAATACTAAAGAAAATAAAAAGACACAAAGATCTAGGGTTGTGATTTCTTTTAATATCATTTTAAAGATGAAGTGGTTATCTTAAAGTTGGGTAATATATTAGTTTACTAACCTGGAAACTAAATTATGCAAAGCCTCTGCCGATGGTCAGACGCAAATACCCAGTTTAACCCAATTGAACCATATGTCTATGTCAACCAAATTATCTGGATTCATTAAGTTTAAGATCCAATTATGGCTACCCCCGCCCGACAGGTATATTTCTATCCTGTAAGGAAATCTATTAAAGGGTTATCTATCCTCAAGGAAGATCGTGGGCTATTAAGTCTAAGGCTGAAACCTAAAATCCCTATGTCTAGTTCATTTTAGATTTACCACATCAATCTTATTGGTGATCAGACAACAAGAAGAATTAAGCTTAAGACTTAATAAGTAAACCTTTAAATTACCCAAACTATAAAATAACCCCTTATAAACCGGTGATATTAGAATTCATCACAACCCCAAGAACTAACACATAACTAGGGCTAGTAAAAACTTAAAAGTAAAAGACATAAAGTAAAAATGCTGAAAAGTAAAAGCAGAAAAGAAAATAAAATAAAATGCTAAGGTAAAAGGAATTACTTTTACTATTTACTATTTTAGATATCTCCCATAAAATAATATATAACTTGTGATAATATTACCAACCGACCAATCTAGCGGTATCCTTTATTAGTCAGGTTTAACCAGATTAAAATGAATTGCCAACGACCAATCTGGCGGTATCCTTTTTAAGTCAATATTTTAAATAGTGAATATATTATTTTTAAGGGAGATTAATCTAACTAGTAACAGTAAAAGAATTACCTTCACCATTGCTGGGGAAGTTATTTCCTCATGGTGAATAGTAAAAACTGTAAAAAGTAAAAAAAAAAAGTAAATTACTATATTAACAAAACGTAATTAAAATTATTTACAAAACTAAAAACTAAAAAAAACTAAGAACTAAAAGAAACTAGAGAGATAAACTCTCTCTTTATATAGAATAGAAGAGAGAGAGTGGTGCAACAAATTTTGAAATTTGAAGCTGAATTTATAGGCGCGGGTAGGCTTCGGGCGTCGCGACGCTGAAGGTCTTGGCGTCGCTACGCCAGCTTCTGTCGACGTGGCACGCTCTGGTTCGTCGGTTTGCAGATTCTGGATAAGCTGATAAGGTGACACGTGGCAGAGTGGTTGGGCTTCAATTATTGTGACACGTGGCGGCTTCTGATTGGTCAATGAGATTCTTATCCGCCACGTGTCAGATAAGGATTAGATACACAATGATTGATGTTGATGTGGCGGTGATGTGGCGGTGACTTGGCGACACGTGGTAAAGAGACTGTCGGCACCATAGGAATGCGACACGTTGCACTTCCTGATTCGCTAATGATGACGTGGCGGTGAGGTGGCAGTTTGACTTGGTCAACCTGGTGATGTGGCTGATGACGCAGCAATGACGTGGAGTGACGCGTGGCACACGTGGCGATGATGACTGTCGGCACCGTAGGATGCTGACACGTGGCACAGCGCATGTTAGCAGATCGGTTGTGATGGTGACACGTGTCACGGCGCACGTTAGCAAAGTCAAACTTTTCTCAAATTCTGATTTGTGGACCCGGTGCACGTTAGCACTGTTCGGCGCTCGTTAGGCGTCGCGATGCTAAAGGTCTTGGCGTCGCGACGCGGGAATTTACCGAAAATGCCCTTTTCGTCCAATTTTCACTGTCTTGGCCCAAATCACCTCCAGAATGTCCTGAAACTTTATTTATCTACAAAATAACACAAAACACATCAAAATATTCATAATACTCAAGAAACTATACAAAATATAAGGTTAAATGAGTGGAAATAGTGATAGATTTACCACTCATCATGGGTTAAATGTTCTTTTTAATAGGCCAAATGAGGGGTTTACCTTGTTAGAGAGTGAATAGAATTGTGTATTAATTGGGAGATATTTTTAATTATTAGTGATAGGGAAAATCTTTAATTAGGGGAATTGATTTGATTTGTTCTTTTTAATTAAGGATATGATTTCTTTAAATGGTAGGTGGGGTTTAATTAATTAGGAATGTGATTTATTTTAATTAGGAATGTTATTTATGGAATTTAATTTGAATCTTTTAATTTGGGAAAGGAATTTAATTTGTGACATGTGTTTTAATGTT
>SKCR01048885.1:0-49612 GCA_019454045.1 Zanthoxylum bungeanum | reverse complement strand
ATTATCAAATAAAGTTCCTGCTCAAGATTTACTAACATGGGTCAGTTAGTAAAATCCGATGAGACCAGTACACGTCGTATATCGAGACTTGGTCTGATGGTTTATCTTAATGAACCATGAGTCTAGGGAGACTCGTATAGACGTGTAGGTAATTATATTGGATAAACACTGAACGACTCACCAAATATTTCCTAATAGATGGAACAACAACGTCAATAGGAATCTTCTCGGGTCAAATGAGCATAATGATCCTTCGACTTGAGATACCACTGTGGATGTATGAGGTATCCTCCACACTTTGATGGCAATCACATCACCGATCTATTTAGATTAGACCTCCGCTTGTTCATTGGGTGTGGATTGATCCTCATGATATCTTGTGCGTATCAAGATAGGATCCGTCAGTTCTGTGTACATAGCATAGGTATTTAAGGTGCAATTAGCAATCTGGTAAATCCATGGGCCATTGGTACACTGTAGAAGTAAGTTATAAGTGTTATTAAGAGATTGCTAATAGAATCGTCGATGGGATTATACCTATAGAGATTTGACGTTTTTATCTATATCTCTGGGATAATCCGAATACCTTTGACGGAGGGATTATACATATACGATGACCTCGACCTGTATGATTCAGCGAGTTTATCTGTGATCATCAAAATTTACGAGTGGGTAGATTATGGACACGAAATTAGATTTCTTGACGGATATACCTGAATCTAGAGAGTCTCACTAATGAAACACACTCGTAGAGCACTAGGGCAACTATTATAAATAATATTGATTATTTATAAATCGTTTAACGGTTAAACGAAAAGATACATGCATAGGGGCTATTCGGTCATTTCCAAGTTAAAGAGTATTTGGATTACGTACTTGATTTTATTAAATACACATTAATTTTTTTAAATAAATTATTTGACACATGTTCCAAATATATGTATTATGGAATATTTAAAGTAAATATGATACATGTATTTAGATATTTGTATTAAGTAATTATCTAACTATTTAATTGTTAATAATTTGAATAATTAAATACATTTATCTTTATTATCATTATGCTTTTAAATGGAAAAATATGATTGGTGCACATGTATTTTACTTTTGGGAAAATGTAGCAAAATTGAATTTGGCTTATTTAATATTGATTAAAAATTGCCAAATTTTTATTTCCAATTTTGCCCAATTTCAAAATTTGCAACCCTAAGTATATAATGTTTCATTTTTCATTTTTTTAATAATTCTAAGCTTTCAAAGAACACAAAACATAAGAGACTGAGAGAGGAAAAGTGAAGAAACCAAGAAGAAAATGGAGAAATCTTGGAAATTAGTAACTAATTTCAACTTTTCTTTAAAGGAAAAAAATATTTCTTTTGTTCTTGGCTACAACATATGTTGTTCTCTTATTTCTCTACTTTCTTTTGTTTTTGTTATGAAGTTTGGAAGCTTGAATGAAAGTAGTATACATTTATATTAACAAAGTTTGCTTATTAATGGTTAATAAGCACACTTTTGGTCATTAGATGACTTGGTTGCCATTATGGAGTTGTTAGGCCACTCAGTGATGACCTAGAATTATTAATGAATTGTTTGATAGTGGTGTGACTTTTTTGGTGTGGTAATGATTGGATTAAAGTATTGAATTTGTTTAATTTGATGTAATTATCAATTTGTGGAAATTATAAAATTAGGGTTCATAACTCTCTCAAATTTTGGGGTTTTTCATATATGTGTTAATTAATGATGTATATATGATGCATATTAATTTTGGTGTTGATTGGACTTGATCTTGAACGGTTTTGAATTGATTTGGGCTAAAGTTCAATTCTTGGAAACTTGAGGGACCTCTCGGCAATTTAGGAAAATAGTTTTCTTGAATTTTATTTTGTATTTTCATGTATTAGACATGTATAAATCATTTTGGTAGTGATTTTGAATCACCTAATTATGTATTTGAGAAATTATGACTAAAATAATCAAAATGCAAAGTTTTGGGGCATTTCCGTAATTACTAAAAAATCTGCAAAATTTTTCAGAATTCTATTTTTAATGTACATTTGATGTACAAATAATTTTGGTTGTGATTGGAAATGACCTAAGCTTGTTTTGAACAACTTGAGACTAAAATGATTAAAATTGAAAGTTTTAGGGTCTTATGGTAATTTACTGAAATTATAATTTATGGGTTAAAAGTTTTTATTTTTGGAGTATTGAGTGATTAAAATAAATAAGTTTATTTTTAATTACTTAAGAAAATTAATGAAATGTGAAACTTTGATTTTCTCGTTTCCGCTACGTAACCCGGATATTTGGCCCAAAACCTCAACAGGCTGCTGTAGAGCAAATGGTAGCGATTGCATCTCAGTTTTCAGAGAAGTCTGGTGAGTCTGAGAATCAGCTCGACACCAATCGCCTATACTTAGATATCGTTGGAGTGGATTCTAAAAAATACCGAGTGTACGGTCTCGGCTCTCTTGCATCGCTTTCTTATTCAGATTCGTTACGCAGCTCAGGTAGATCGTACTACAGGTACGACTTTTGATGATACGTTTGAGCAGCAGGTACAAGAGTGAGTTAGGATTGAGATGCAAACTATACAACAACGAAAATGAAATGAAGAGATGCTTGATTTTAAACAGAATATGGCAGAGATGGAGCTGTTTTTCCAGATGATGGGAGACTTGAGTTCACAGCCTTCCTCTTCAGGTCCACCTTATCCTCCGACTAATTGTGAGCAGAGAGATAAGGATGATTAGCTTATATGTCTTTTTTTCTTAATGTTGTACTTTTTTAAACATTATATAATAAAATTTTTATTTTACTATTTGTTGTGTTTATTTTATAATTTAAGTAATTAATATATTTATTTTATAATTTTACGTAATAATATTAATAATATTGTTTAAAATAAATTAATTTCTAAAAAATTTAAAAGATAACAAATTTTTTTTAAAAAAAAAAAAAAATTTCCTAGGAAACTAGAAACGGAAATTAGAGACGGACTTTCCGTTTCTAAATAGAGACGGAAATTCTGTATCTAAATAGAAAAGGAATTTCCGTCGCTAATCAGCGACCAAAACTTTTACGTCCTATTTAGCGACGGAATTTTCCGTCGCTAATTCTCCATCTCTATTTAGAAAAGGAATTTTCCATCGCTAATTATCGACGGAATTATCCGTCTCTATTTAGAGACGGAATTTTCTGTTGCTAATTTTAGCGATGGATGAGATATTTTCGTCGCTATTTTTTTACGACCAACAGAATAGCGACAGAATTTGTCTGTCTCTATTCCGTTGCTAACTGTGCATTAGCGACGGATTAGTGACGGATATTTCCGTCTCTATTTCACAGTTTTCTTGTAGTAAGTGGACGAGTCATAGTCTCATGAGGGCTTACAACAACGATACCCACAAACGTCATTCACACACAATCATGCAAAAAATAATACAAGAAAATAAAATAAAGGAGTCTTGGTAGTTACACATAATATTGTCCTCAAAGAATGCATACCAATGAAATCAGAGAACCTTCAAAGTACTCAATACAACTTAAATCCAATTTCTTGAATAAATCATATAAGCCAGACTCACAGTGTGTGTGTAAAGGTTCATTCACAACTCGACTCCTAAGTAAGCCAACTCAATGATTTCGTCTCAAAAAGGGATCTGATTGGTCAAACCAACCTAGATATCTCAAAGTACTATGTATTTTCCTATTCTATGCTCAATATGGTATGATTTTTTTTTCTTTTCCTTTTTTCATTTTTTTTCAACATACCTACCCTTTAAGCAGCATTTCTCCTTATGGTGGTCCTAACACTCACCCATGAGTAGCTTCACGCTTATCGGTTATAGGTGGTTTTTAACTTTTTTCTTTTTTGTTTCTTTCTTTTAAAATTTTTTTTCCTTCCTTTTCTTTTATTTTTAACCATACCGTACATTATAACACTAGCAAATTGAGATAGACATCTAAGTAAATGGTCATTCATCAGCAAGTAATTTTTTTCAACTAGTCACTTTACCAACTACCAAGGTTCTTACTACTAAAAACCTATTATTAAGTGCTTACGCGAGTCTAACCGAGATCACCTACTCAAGGCATCGAATAAAAATCAATTGGGAACTTATCGTTTCTAAGATTTCATTATAAAGCAAACAATACTCATCATTTTAGACATATGTTTTACTACATAGGACTTAATATATATATATTAAAATAAATAACAGGAACTATCACTACATACACACCCACAAACTTAAAACTTGCATTGTCCTCAATGTAAGATAAACATAAAGAAACAAGAGTGAGGAATAACACTACCGTACATTGAGTTGGTCAGGCTCTTGCTGGTCAGAATTTGGTTCTGTGGGCTTTGTGTAGGTCGTGCTACCTATATAAATAACATGAAAACTAATAAACAAACAAATAACATAATAAATTAAAGTAAAGAAAATAAACAAATAAACAAATGCAATGGGTGCCTCCTTGCAACCACCCAAATGGTCATGGTGGCTTCAATGTAATGGACGGGTACTCATGTTCCTTCTTCTTTAGTATCCACCGGTTATTATGGCATGAAAAAGACAGTTTGGCGAGGTGGGCTATGTAACTATAAAAGTGTTGGGGTTTTCTACAGAATTATAGGGTTAGCGGCGGAACGCGAAAAACAGATTTTCCGATTTCAAAAATTTTTCTTGGAACAATTGAATAAACTTATTAATTTAATTAACCAATACTTAAAATCTGAAATTTTAACCCAAGAAATCATATTTCTTTTAATTATCGAATTACCCCAAAGTTTTGCAATTTAATCATTTTGGTCCTTAAATATTGAAATACCTATTAATTGATTTGAAATCAATCCCAAAATAATTTATACATGTCTAATACATGAAATTACAAATTACAACACAAACCCGCCGAGAGCTCCCTAGTTTTTTCTTTAATTGCAATTTGGCCCCAAATGTTCAAAACATGTCAAGATCAAATCCAATCAATCCCAAATTTAAAATACATCAAATATACATCAAATTATATCATATATATGAAAAACCCCAAAATTTGATTAGTTTAAGAACCCTAATTTCACAAATTACTCAAATTGGACAATTTATATTAAATTGAAAATTCAACACTTTAATCAATCTATTACCACACCAATCAAGTCTCACCATCATGAAATTAATCAAGAACGATTCTAGGTTAATTATGAATGGCTAATCAACTCTAGAATGACAACTTTAATCTTTAATTAATCTAATAAGCTTAATTACAACTAATAAGCTCATTAATTAATTATACATGCTAAACAATTTCAAACAAGTTTCAATAAATTTAATTACAAACTAAAGAGTAGAGACATGAATCTTAGCAGCACAATTGAAGATAAGAATAATAGAAACAACTTCTATCTTGAAGGAAATTAAGAAATACTTATAAAATTTCCAAAAAGCTTAAGTTTTTCTTTGGTTTTCCTTCAAAACTCTCTCAACTCACTCTGTAATTTTTATATAACTTGTGTTGGTTTGAGAAAATGAAACAAAACAATTTTGTTATTCAATTTTCCAAATTGCCAATTTTTTTTATAACAAAAATAAATAACAATTATTTTATTTTTGTTCAAAATTCATTGGCACACATTTTGCAAAATTAAAGTTAATACTTTATCTTTAATAAAGCAAATAAAATCTGTTCCAATGGTTTCATGCCATTTACAAGCTTAATCATTATAAAAGATATTTACTTATTAATACATTTAATTATCTAATAATTAAATAATTAAATAATTAAATATAAATATCTTAATATATGTATTATATTACATTAAATATCTCAAATACATATATCAATGATATATGTCAAATATCACAATTTGATATTTAATTAATATGTATTTAATAAAATCAAGTATTAAATATAAATACACATTAATTCGAAAATGACTATTAGGTCCTGATTGCATGTATTTTTCTTTTAACCATTAAATGAGTTATAAATAATCAGTATTATTCATAACAGTTGCCCTAGTTCTCTACGAGAATATCTCATTAGTGAGACTCTCTAGATTCAGGTATATCCGTCACAGAATCAAATTTCGTGTCCATAATTCACCCACTCGTAAATTATGATGAACACGGATAAACTCTCTGAATCATACAGGTCGAGGTCACTGCATACGTATAATCCCTCCGTCACAAGTATCCGTATTATTCCAGAGATATAGATACAAATGTCAAATCTCTATAGATATAACCACATCGATGTTTCTATTAGCAATCCACTAATAACACTTAGAACTAATTTCTACAGTGTACTACAGGCCCATGGATGTAACAGATTGCTAATTCCATATTGAATACCTATGCTCTGTACACAGAGCTGACATATCATTTCTTGATACACACAGGATATCCTGAGCATCAGTACACACCCAACAAACAGGCGGAGGTCTGATCTAAATAGATCGGTGATGTGACCGTCATCTAAGTGTGGAGAATAACTTATATATCCACAATGGTAGCTCAAGTCAAAGAATCATTATGCTCACTTAACCCGAGAAGATTCTTATTGACATTGGTGTACCATCCATTAAGAATCTTCGATTAGTCATTCAGTATTTATCTGCTATAAACACCTACAAATCTATACGAGTCTCCAAGACTCATGGTTCACTAAGAAACCATCGGATTCCAAGATTCCAATATACGACATGTACTAGTCTCAATGGGTTACTTACCAAATAGTGTAAACCTTGACCAGGAACTGTCTAAGAATGACAACGTCATGATACAAATCAATTTCAGTTGTGACGCTTTTGTAACAATATCATAACTAATCATTCTAAGGTCGGTTACGTCTTTACCATATTAAAGAAGAAGTTATATAAAAGAAACTTTTCATTTTATTCATAATAAAATATTACATTAGTATTTACAAAGAAATACATAATAAAATTGGCACTCAGAGCACCAACCCTAACAAGACGGTCCTCCAAGATCTGTATATTTTCCCTCAGTTTGAAATTCTAGACTGCACATTCGGTAAAATTAGTTCAACCATTTTTTTAGCTTTCCAATGATCATCTTCAAGCGAACATTGACTCTTGATTTCCTTTTTTTACGGTGCCTTGGGATTGGTTTCAGTTCTGGGTGCGGAGAATCTTCTTTTATGCATGGATGCACTATGCTCGTAGGTTGCTGAAATACTGATTCACCTGCGTGTTTGCAACTCTCTTCTCTATAATATCCACCATTTGACATTTTGCAACACCTTGGATTCAGCATGTCTTTGAAAACACTAAAGGTGATTTTTTCATCTTGAAATCTCATTTTCAGTTCACCTTTCTGCACATCAATGACCTCTTTGCCTGCTGCCATGAAAGGTCTCCCAAGGATGATTGGGAAGTCATGGTCTTTTTCCATATCAAGAATAAGGAAATCTGCAGGAAAGTAAAACTTATCCACTTTAACCAAGACATCCTCAACTATTCATCATTGGTAGGTGATAGACCTATCCGCTAGTTGCAATGTGACATTGGTTGTCTTTGCCTTAACTATGCCCAACTGTTTGTAGATGGATGATAAGGGCATGAGATTGATTCTTGTACCCAAATCGTATAGCGCCTTACCAACTATTGATTCCCAATAGTGCATGGTATGGTAAAACTGTAAGGAATCTTCAGTTTTGGGAGAAGCTTCTTTTGTATGATAGCACTACACTCTTCTATGAGTGCTACTGTTTCAAAATCTCCCAGCTTCCATTTCTTTGATATTATCTCCTTAATAAAATTCACATAGTTTGGCATATATTCCAAAGCGTCTGGGAAATGGATATTGATATGGATCTTTTTGAAGACATAGAAATTTTGCAAATTGAGCATTCAATTTCTTCTATTAAAAGCATTGAAGGTACGACAAATGTGTCTTTGGGACGGGTGGTGGCTTATATAGAGGAGTTATTGCACTGTTCTCTTCTTCTATTACCATTTCCTCTTGAAATGCCGCTTTTTTTTTTTCTTTATTGCCTAAGTCTTGAGAGGTATCTTTAATCTCTTTTCGACTCATGAGGGTTATGGCTTGACACTGCTATTTAGGGTTGAAATATTACTAGGAAACACCCATTTCTGTTGGTTGGGCATGGAAGAAGCAATCTGCTCAATCTGTAGTTCTAAGGACTTCATCATTGCCCCAATATTACCCATCTGTAGTTCTGTACCCTAGGTCAATAGGTGGGGAAAAGATTATCCGAGAGAGTGTCGATTCTCTGTTGTATCTTTACAAACTTCATGTGTTTCAACAAATGACCCAATAATACCCTTATGAACGGATCTTTTGAACCGGGGAAGGAGAATGTCAAAGTTATTTGATCCACACATATGATTGTAAAGACCTCAAGTCTAAGGATTAGTCATATAATCGATACATGAAAGTTCTCACAAACACATGGGATAAACACTTCATATGAAAACTTTCGGCGGTCAGTTCGATGGACACGAGTAACTTATGCATCCATGTGATACACCAAACGGACGGATCTCCGCTAGTAGCCTATGAGATCGGCTACCCCACTTAAAGGCAGATCATATCATCATGCTAGTCTCTTCGCTTTGTGAACGCCCAGATTATTCATAAAACTATGACTAGAAACATTTAAGAGTAATGATTCTCATAAGGCGTGGAAGCCATCGTCTTATTACTCCAAGGGCTATATTACAGTGTTGATGATTCATATAAGTTATGTAAGACACGTATAATAAAGATTACCATTTTATAATTAATGAAAATATTACAAATACATGTACATATAGCCCATCCACAAATTGGGTATAGGGCATATCTCTAACAATCTCCCACTTGCACTATAGCCAACTAGTATGAATCTGGACACCATACTCTTGGTTGTGCCTATCATGCTTTTGTTGAGTCAGCCCTTTAGTCAGAGAATTTGCAAGATTATCTTATGTGGGTATTTTCTCTATAATAACTTCTAATCTTTCAACAATCTCCCTGATGAGATGAAATCGCCTGAGTACATGCTTGGATTTCTGGTGGGCACTTGGTTCCTTTGATTGAGCAATGGCGCCCGTGTTGTTATAGTACATCGTGACCCATTCTTTATCGCGGGAAGCACTTCCAGCTCTGTGATGAACTTCTTTTTCCAGACTGCTTCTTTAGCTGCCTCAGATGCTACAATATACTCGGCTTCAGTGGTGGAGTCCGTTGTAGTTGACTACTTTGAGCTTTTCCAAATTACAGCACCGCCATTTAAAGTAAACAGATATCCTGTTTGTGATCTGCTGTCATCCCTATTGGTCTGAAAGCTCGCATCACAGTAACCAATGACTTTCATCTCAGAACAATCTCTGTATGTCAAAAACGCATCCTTAGTTCTGCTCAGATACTTGATGATTATTTTGATAGCTGCCCAGTGTTGCTCACCAGGATTTGCCTGATACCTGCTTGTTATGCTAAGAGCATAAGAGACATCAGGTCTTGTACATAGCATGGCGTACATGATCGATCCTATTGTTGAAGCATAAGGGATCCTACTTATACGCTCTATATCTGAAGGAGTATGTGGATATTGCTCATTAGATAATTTGATTCCATGACAAGTAGGTAAATTACCTCTTTTGGAATCTTACATTTTGAATCTTTTCAAAACTTTATCTATGTACGTAGATTGAGAAAGTCCTAACAACTTCTTAGATCTATTACGGTAGATCTTAATGTCGAGGATGTAGGCTGCTTCTCCTAAATCTTTCATGGAGAAATTCTGAGATAACCATTGCTTGGTGGCTTGCATCATGGGAATATCATTCCCGATGATTAATATGTCATCGACATATAAAAAAGAAATACACCAGCACTCCAACTACTTTTCCTGTAAACACAAGGCTCGTCTATATTTTGATGAAGTCAAATTCTTTGATTGTCTCATCAAATCGTATATTCCAACTTCTGGAGGCTTGCTTGAGTCTATAATGGATCGTTTAAGCTTGCATACTTTATTATGATCATCCTTAGATGTAAACCCCTCAGGTTGTGTCATATAGACTTCTTCTACGAGATTCCCATTAAGGAAAGCTATTTTGACATCCATCTGTCAAATCTCATAATCAAAGTGTGCAGCTGTGCCAGTAAAATTCGAATGGACTTTATCATCGCAACAAGGCGAGAAGGTTTCGTCATAGTCAATTCCTTGGATTTGTCTATAACCTTTCGCCACCAACAACCTAGCCTTATAGTTTGGATTTGTCTATAACCTTTCGCACCAACCTAGCTGGCTGCAAACGCAGCAATCGGCTTGCACAGAGCAGCAAGCCAGTTTCTTCTACAGTGCAGCCAGTAAAATTAAAAAAAAAATAAAAATAAAAATTATAACGTTCACATTAAAAAAATCTTTTGTAATAGTCACATGAAAGAGTTTTTTATGGTTACCCCAAAATTTAAAGATTAGTGTAATTTTTATTTAGTGTGGTTTGTAATTTTAGAAGTATCCAAATTATCAACTCGATTAATATCTAATTTATTTATTGTGTGAATTATAAATTGTTTATACTCATGAATATTTTAATGTCATATAGAATTAGCACAATGCCTACTTTTGCATTATAACATGCCAAATTCAAAAATTTAGTTCTAAGCATTTCTGATAGATCATTTATTAAGAATAGCTTAGATGTTTCATAATGAATTTAAGTTTTATTGCTAAAGCTGGTAATTTTATTTTGAAACAATTAACTTGGTAATTGAAGACCTTTAATAATTGATATCTTGGTCTTTTCACTAAGCTTATAAAAACATTATATGTTTTATCTATAAAATCACTAAACTTAAAATAATGAGTGGGAGCGGGTAGTTTATCGAAACGTCCATTGGTCTGCACCGTTAGTGCAACATCGTGAAATCTAAGTGGAGCTTCGTGATGACTTTAGTTTCATCCTCCTTAAGGAGAGTGTTCGCTCAGGTTAACATCAAGGTTGTACTTCTTATGATAGGATTTATAGAATGTATTTCATAATTAACTTACCATAAAGTGGTTATTATGAGTTAAATTTTAAGATTCCAAAACGGTGGGTTGCACTCATATGAATGTAGTTAAACGTGTTAATTACATTTAGACCAAAAATCGGTTATTAATAAACTTTGAAAATATGAGATATTTTGAATAAATTTATTAATTGGGATTGCCTCTATTTTAATAAGATGTTGTGATCGACCCTATGGCAAGACAATATGCTTATTAAATTTCAAAGGCTATAGTGGTGCATATATATTTTTTTAGTATTTTGCATATGCATCATGCATCATGATTACTATGTCAAATTAACTTTGAATTTTATGCAAGGAATAATTTAAAATATTTTTTTATTTATTATTTCAGAAATATGTCAACCCAATTTATCACTGCTTGCTACTGAAAAATTAACTGGTGATAACTTTGCTAAGTGAAAGAAAAACATGAATATAATACTTGTGCTGGATAACCTGAAGTTTGTCTTGATAGAGTAATGTCCTCCAGAACTAGTTGTAAATGCCAACAAAAACATTAAAGATACCTATGAAAATTGGATTCAGGCAAATGACAAAGTAAGCTTTTATTTGTTTGCCGCCATGTCTGACGTGCTTAATAAGAAGCTCGAAAACATAAAGATTGCTTATGAGATAATGGAGTCTCTACAGGCATGTTTGGTAGACCCACTGATCAAGAAAAATATAAAGCAATCAAGAAAGTCATGAACTGCAAAATGAAGGTTGGAACTTTTATACGTGAACACATGTTAATGATGATTAGTACAATTCATGAAGCATAAATCAATGGGGCTATTATAGATGAAGACACACAAGTGGGCATGATTTTGGAAACCTTAGCCCACAAATTCTTAGTACAAAAGCAGTTACTTTATGAACAAGTTGAGTCATAATTTGACTGAATTGTTTAATGAATTCACAACTTTTGAGTCTATTTCTGCGGAGAAGAAGAGAGAAGAAAATGTTGTTGAACCTTCTACCTCTAACTCTTCTTTAAAGAAGATAAAGAGAAATAAGAATAAATGTAAGAGTTCAAGAAATGAGAAAAGTATGGAATAACGGTAAAAAGAACAAGCCAAACAACAATCATCAAGGAAAAAAGAATAGCTCCACCCAGAAAAAAGCCAAAAGGAAAATGTTTCCATTGTCAGATTGATAGGCATTGGAAGAGAAACTGCAAGCAGTATCTCGAATAGTTGAAACAAAAGAAGAAAGGTAAATCAGATTTACTTGTTACTGAATATTGTTTAGTTGAAAATGATTTTTCACCTTGGATAATTGATTCAGGAGGCGGCTAATCATGTTTGTTGTTTCTTACAGAAGCTTGATTCTTATACAAGACTTGTTGATAGATACTTTACTTTGAGACTTGGAATGACGCTTTAATTTCAGCATCAGTGGCTGGAGAAATAAAACTCTATCTTGAGAATAATAAATTTTTATTTCTAGTAATATTCATTTTGTATCAGGGTTTACTATAAATCTCATTTCAGTTTCTCGACTTTATGGAACAATTTTATTCAGTTTCTTTTAATAATAAATCAATTGTTATTTCAAGAATTGGTTTGAATATTTATTCTGATTTTATTGAAAATGGGCTCTATGTGACCCGCTGTTAGTTCACTATTGAATGTTGAAATGTTTAAAGTAGAATTTCCCAAAATAAAGAAGCAAAATATTTCTCACATTGATAACACATATATATGGCACCTAAGACTTGGTCATATAAATCTTGACAGGATCAATAGACTTGTAAGGGATTGTCCTTTAAGACAACTAAATGTTGGTACTCTACTAGTTTATGAGTCATGTCGTCAAGGCAAGATGACAAAGAGGCCTTTCTCTGCAAAAGGTGATAAGGCCTATGAACAATTGAAGCTTATACATTTAAATATTTGCGGACTTATGTCTACACAAGCAAGATGTGGTTATGAGTACTTTGTTACTTTTGTTGATGATTATTCAATATATGATTATGTTTTCCTAATGCGACATAAATCTGAAAACTTTTGGAAAGTTTAAGGAATTCTAATTGAAAAGGGAAAAATAATTAGGTAAATCAATCAAGTGCCTTCGATCAGATCGAGCAGGTGAATACATTGATAATGAATTCACAGATCACCTATTAGAGTACGAGATTTTGTCCCAACTAACTGCACCTGGTACACCTCAACAAAATGGTGTTGGTGAGAGGAGGAATCAAACTTTACTCGACCTGATTTGTTCAATGTTGAGTTATTCTTCACTCCTAAAATCATTTTGGGGGTATGACATACAAACATCAACTTATATTTTGAATGTAGTTCCATCTAAGTCAGTACCTAAAACACCCTTAGAGTTATGGAGTTGCGACAAACCTAGTTTGAGACATTTTCTTATATGAGGTTTCCAACATACTTGCTAATGGGTAAGACAGCGAAGTTGGAAATACGTTCAGAAGTTTGTTTCTTTGTAGGATATACAAAAGGCATAAAGGGATGTATGTTTTATAATTCATGAGATAACAAGATGTTTGTGTCGACAAATGCCACGTTTCTTGAAAATAATTATATGACAGACTTCAAACTTCAAAGCAAGATAGTTTTGGAGGAATTAAAATCTGATGTTTTGTACGTCCGGATCATAATAAGACCAAGTCGGACTTACCAAGTGAAGAATAATCAAATCGTAGCAAAAACAAGCCGTCTTCTGCAACCCAGAATGCTCGAGTTTTGCGTGTCACAATGCACCTTAGTGTACTTTTTAGGCAGAATGTCAATTTGAAGGTGGGTCGCGATGCATACCAATGCGCATCGTGACACAATGCATAAGCATCTCGTGTCGCGATGCAAGTCCATGTGCATCGTGACACGACCTTGTTTCCTACATTGAGCAGAAGTCCAATTTCTTAGGAATGAAAGCTCTCATCAGTTCATAAAATAATTAGTCCGCCCTAAACCTAAAATATCAGACTTTTGGAGACTACAAAGTAGAGAAAAACACCCAAAATAAGGTAAGAACCAGAATTACAACCCGAGCTAGATATTAAACAGAAGATTGCAACAAGAGTTCTTTATTCTTTTTCTCTTCCAATTATACTTTTATGAGTTATTGTTTTGTAATAATGAATTATTTTTGTTTAATGTTAATTATGATTAACTAATTTATTTAGCAAGGGTTGTGATGGATCTTAAGCACATTATGTAATTCAAATTGTATCTTTTTATTCTTTTAAGTTTGTGATTAGATTATTTATTATTCTAGGTTCTTAATACATTCTATTGCATGATCACCAATAGAATAGGTGTGGTAAACTCTTGGGAACTTGGAAAAGGAATTTGGGTTTAGCCTTAGAAATTAATAGCTCATGATCGCATTCATTGAATCAATTTTTTGTGCAAGATAGGAATATACATGCATGGCATGTGAAGCCATAATTAGAACCCTAACTTAATGAGTTTAGCTTAAATCAATTATCATAGAAATATAAATAATTAAATTAAATTAGGCGTTTGTATCTGACCATCGGAAGAGGCTTGTAGATAACTTCATGTCTTAGGTTAATAATCAGTAACAGATACTCAATTGAGTGAAAAATGCATAATTATTATTTGCGTGCTTAGGTGAAGTTGCAATCCTAGGTTCTTTTCTCGCATAAGATTTTTCCAAGTCATTTATTTTTGGTTTATTTAAATCTTTAGTTAGTTAGATTCTTTTTTTCATTTGATTCCTTTTTTTTCGAGTCTTTTTGAAATAAATAATTTAAAAAAAAAAAAAAGTCATTATTGATATGCTATATTGCATGAGGGGAAATAAAAGCATTAGTGTGTGACTTCCACCTTTCACATTCAACTATTAACTACACCACACTTGATAAAAGATTATAAAAAATTTAGTATAATTCAACTCACATAGATCCAAATTCTATTAAATAAGATATAACTATTTTTCACGCTTACTTATATCACCCATTTTATAATCCCTATTTTTATTTTTCTTTATCTCATCATTTTAAATCTTGCATTTTTCTATTAATTTTTTTTTTTTTTAACACCATGTGAAATTCATAAAAGTTAACCCTTGCATATTTTTTTGATTTGTCCAATACGAGATTCTAAAGTATGACATCTATAAACAAATTAAAAAAAAAAAAATTTAGCTTCTTTATTACATAGGGTATTAATTTTTCTTAGATTTGATGTCCCTAATTTTAACCCAAATTTAAGGACCCCCAACCGTTCGCCTTTGTACTGTAAATATCCCAGGATCACCCCTTAATTTTACTTGGGATTATTTATTTTGAAGGATGATTTTATTGATATTCTTTACTTCAGATTATCGAAGTTTACATTAGTAAGAGTCGTTATAATGGTGGTGTTAGATTGTTGAGGAAAAAAAATTGATCAATCAAATAAACTTTAATATTCACGTTGAATGACAAAATAAATTTGATCAAGTTTCACAATGACTTCTACCTCGCTTCTATATCCATCCCCAAATAGTTATACATGCAATATTTTGTTGAAGTATATGCCATAAAACCTGCTATAAATGTTATGGTTTAAGGCGTAATATTTTATAATACAGTTTATTATTAATTAATAAAAAATATTTGAATTCTACACATCGTTATATCCATATTTTATGTATGTCCCGAGATATTATGTCATATGAATATCATTAATCCAAAAGACATTTGTGATTATGAGAGTCAACGATATTTATACGAATAAGTCTCAAATTAAGTTCTTGATAAAATGTAATTATTATACGAGATAATAATATACCACTCGACTAATATTTTTGTGTGTCGCTAGATTGACATTTGATGTTAATAGAATGGATGATGAGCTCATATCATTAGAAAGCAAACAATACATGTCTTCAGTAGTAGAATGAAATATCGAATTCAACTACAGAAGCGTTAGATCACATGGTACTATTATCTATAAGGTCATTGATCTTCGTAATAATACATTAATCTCTTTATATCCTATGTCCTAAGATCACATATTGACTTGAACTATAGTACTCATTATTCACTAGTATATCATCATTCGATTAGCCACACCCTATGAATAAAAATTAGATGGTCTTAAGCTAATAACGTACGAAGTCATGTATGCTTCAAGTAGGGATCTGATAGCTTTGATAATAAAAGTTATAGATGTTCCCAGGAAACTCAAAGATTTGGATACAAGTTTTTGGCTAAAGCAATCGATATCTTAGAGATATCAAATCCACAAGATCGAGTTTTGAAATATATTAAGTGGTAAGGATTTGACCTAATCATGATCCCAGACATGATAAAGAATATTAATATCGGAAAGGAATGAAATGACATGCTCAAAGTATATTTTAACAGGTTCATATATTTTCTCACTTCTTTCATCGACTATGGGCCATGACATGCTACTAGGCGTTTAACCATGGTCTGTGGGATATCATATAGATGAAAAATAAAGAGTTAATATCATCTCGTTACTACTCGATAATAAACCTAAGACGGTTACATAAATACATTTCCCGTTGTAATATCCCCATTCTCGGAAGATGCTACTGGCAGGGGATAGGCCGTCCTAACCCCCCGAGCCTCTGACTCTATGGCTATGATTAACTCTATTAATCTTATTTCAAATATAACTTATGTATGGGACCATAGCCCAACCTATCATCATAAAATACATGTCAAACTCATAATTGGATACTCAACAATATATTTATATGCAACTCTGTTTATGGACACTTAACTTATTACAATGACTTATACAACAATAACGTATGCATACAACTTTACTTTGACTCTAATTGGACTGTAACTTTTTACTCGATCTGGTGGACCATACACTCTAGTGACTGCCATCAATATCCATCCTCTCAAGCTCGTCCTCTGGGTATACCTGCAAAATAGAAAAACTGGGAGTGAGAGGGTTAGATCGTTTGAACGACCTAGTGAGTGGATGGTTTAGAAATGAAAACTGAAATGCTTTCCATAACGTAATTGTGGACACAGAGATGGGCGACGTTGTTCGGGCTCGCGGCCCGTCGAGAGTACGGAGTAGCCCGAGGGGGACTAAATCGGAGAATAAAGGAGTTGCCACCCAGTGTGAACTGGGAAATGATTTAAGACCGCACTCACCCCTCACAAAGGAAGACCTCAAACCATTGGGTTCAGAATGGTCCCTTACTTATGCTAATTGTAATGAACGGATTTATGCAATAATATAACCAAGTCTTATACAGCACATGCAAGATAATTTAAACAACACACAAGTTTAGACGTAAATAGAAAATGAAAGCAAATGTATAATTCTACAAACATATTAAACAAAGAAGCGCGAGAATGTAAATAAATAATAACAATAAAAACATTAATAATAAAGAGAGATAATTAAGTACGTAATACAAAAGGAATAACCCAAAGAGGCAAACATGCATGAAATAGGATAAAAAAAGGTATGTCCATTGCATGCGCGTTCGTGTAGCGTTCGAGAATGCGTTCGAACGAGATTACCAAAGTGGTATCTATAATGGCATGAACACTTGCGTGAATGTTTCTCAAGCAGTACGTGGAGTTGTATCTCAAGTACAGACCGTACTACCGTCCATTCGGATCCGACTACGGAATTTATGTATGAGTTTCTATCTGATATACCATGAGAGGCAACTCTCAAGTATTAACATAGAATGAATACGGAGCGATAAATGAAAAATAACAAAAATAATGAATAACAAAATTAGAAGGAAAAAGATGTGACCAAGAGCCTTGGCCGACATCTATATGGGATCTTGTATGCCCAATTGGACGTATTTCACATCCAACCAAGTATACCTTGTCCGGCATGGCAAAATATCGTGGTAAGGCTGCCCTCAGGCATTTCCCTCAAATGGGGGACCTTTAATCCGACGTAATTAGCTCATGGGCACTAAATAACAATGCATGAATAAATAAATGAAATCACATACAGAAAGTAAATAACAGAATAATAAAAGAGATGCAACCAAGAGACTTGGCTGACATCTATATGGGACCTCGTATGCCCGATTGGGAATATTTCACATCCAACCAAGTGTACCTCGTCCGGCGCTGTAAATATTGTGGTAAAGGCTGCCCTTAAGCATTTCCCTCAAATGGGGGACCTTTAATCCGACGTAATTAGCCATGCACACTAAATAACGATGCATAAATAAATAAATGAAATCACATACATAAAGTAAATAGCGGAATAATAAAAAAGATGCGACCAAAAGCCTTGGCCGCGAAATCTATATGGGATCTTATATACCTGGTTGGACGTATTTCACATCCAGCCAAGCATAACTCATCCAGCGCGGTAAAATATCATGGTAAAGGCTGCCCTCAGGCATTTCCCGCAAATGGAGGGACCCTTAATTCGATGTAAATAGCCCATGCGTATTAAAAATCAGCGATAAGCAAATAAATAATGACATAACATACGGAAAGTAAATAGCGGAATACTAAACACAAACAATAAATGAACATAAAAAAAATAACAAAAATATTAAAGAAATAAAATGTGACCAAGGGACTTGGCCGTTAGTGTGGGATCTCGCATGTCCGGTTGGATGTATTCCATGTCCAACCAAGCATGTCGTGTGTCGGGATGACAAGAAGAATATTAAAGAAATGGCCCTCAGGTCTTATCTTATAATTCGCTTCTCGGAAGTGCATTGAGATATCGTCGGAAGGGTTAATGCTCCGCGGCTTTTCTGGTTCACTGGTTCAACACTTTTGTTCACTATTTCGTTGTTTTGAGCTGATGTTTTCTCTATTTTTGCTGCTATTTTTGGGTTGTCTTGGGATGATTTTTGGACTGGTTTGGGAGCTGATTCGGGACTATTTTGGGGTGTATTTTGGGTGGTTTTTGGGACTGTTTTGGTGTTAGTATCATTCAGTTGCAGGAGTAGTATATGTGTGTGGCTTAATGGACGTGTGTGTGTGTGTGTTGAAGGTGTGCGTGTGTTTAAGGGAGTTTGTTAGGGCTGCCGAGTGTGTTTAGTTACTGTGTGTACGTTGATTGTGTGTTTTGTGGCTGCATGTTGCTTCACGTGGATTTGGTTTTGGTCACTGATGAGTTGTCATGAATGTCTAGGGGAGGTTGGCTTTATTGTTTGGCTTCAATGAGAGAGAGAGAGAGACGAGTGAGTGGAGAGAGTGGCCGAGTGTGTGGTTATTAGTTTAGGGTTTTTGACGTGTGTGTTTGTGAGTGGAAAGAGAGAGGAGAGATGCGTGAGAGAGGTAGAAGAGAGATTAAGGTTTTGTCTTTTGTTTTTGCATGTTTTGTGTACTACCGAGAGTGTTTAAAAAGAGAAGAGAGAGGGAGGCCGTGTGAGTCTAAGGAAAAGAGATACGGCTAGGGTTTGATAGTGTTATATTTTTATAATAGTGTGCTATGGTTTCTCAAGTAAGGAAATAAATCATGTAAAAAATGGATGTATTTTATTAATTTATTTAGGGAAAGAATTTGTGTAATTTTGGTAGGGATTGGATTCAAAATATTTTTAAATTTGGAAGGGGATTTGGAGGGATTTGACATATGTTACATGTGATTAAATTGTTTTGGATTGGGCTTGGGCTTGGGCGTGTGGGCCTAAAAGGGTTGCAGGGGTTTTGGGCTGAGGCTAATATTTAAAATAGATATCAATCAAGCGAACCCGAGGCTAAACAAATGAGTTAAATTTGATAAGATATTAATTTGAATTTTCCCTTTTGACCTCCATTTCTCACGACTTCCGCAACTTATCAGGTAGTGCCTCCATACAAGGCTCATCATTGGACTTTATGCAAAAATACAGTGTCTACAGTATGTTCGTCAGGATTACCGGGTGTTACACATTCTCCCCCCTTAAATAGGATTCGTCCTCAAATCCATTATGTTGTTGAAATTCTAGGTCCTTCTTGGTTTGAAGACATCTGGTCTCTATTACTCTTATCTTTTTTTATCTCCCTTTCTGCTCTTCTGCTAAAGATCTCGGTACTATGATTTTTGGGAATCTTAAGTCCTGGTACACCCTATACTATCCTTATAGCTAAATACTTAGCTCTTGAGAGTCCTTTCAGCAACTCTTCTTCTCATGTGGAAAGAATCTGTATAATATATATATATATATATATTGTTAATCAGAAATGTATTGCTTCACATAACTTATTGTCCATAAGATTTATCCATCTCATAATCTACACTTCGAAAGATTTATCTCCTTCTTTTCTTTAAAGATTGAAAACTTCTTAAGATTTTCCCAAATGGTCCCCCTCATTATTGCTTCGACCTTAGCATACTTAGCTTGTAAGGTCCTGACCGAATTTGATACACGCATGCTAACATGGTCGTATCCATAATTTTTCCAATTGAACCATTAATCCTCACATTTTAGTTCCGTTATTGTTTGCAACTTCTTATATCTTTTGCCATGGTGATCTTAATTCCTAAATATATTTTTGAGGCTTTTTTCATCCTTCACACTTAATACATTACTATGTACTTTGTACTACAGCCTATGACCTTCGTTTTCCCTGACTTTAAGTATACTTCGAGTTCTTTACTTCCTTTTTATAATATAACTTCTTTAATAACCTTATTGAGTGTATCTTAAATTCCTTCTTAGTTGATGCCTTCTCGTCTTTAAAGATAATTATGTTTCCTAAAGTTAGGTTTCTTCATGTTCTTCCATAGCTCTGGATTAAATAGTACAAGGATAATCCTTGTCGCTAGTAAAAATGATTGTACTTGATACATCTCTAGTTCCACATATTATACCTGATCTTAGCGTTTATTCTCTTAACTTAACTGCTTAACTTTCTATTTCCTCTTCACTATCTTCCAGCTACTTATGGGCTCCACCCTCCAAGTTCTCATATCTTCACTTATTTGTGGGACTTAGGACTTTATAGTTCATGGTCAATTTCTTCATGTACTTCTAGTTTACTATTAACGTCGACGCTGGCGACTCAGTTTGGTTGATGTTCACACTTTTTCGTATCTTTAGATTCGTTGCTACTATAAATCTGGTTAACTATCATTTACACTGGCTTGTTCTCTTAGCCTGATTGCACATAAGAATATCATACTTTCAATTATTCCCATAGTCTTATTCTGTCGGTGTTGTCATTGTCTCAACCATATCTGTATAGCTAGTTTCTTTGGCCGTTTCTATGTTATACCTCAGTAAAATTGTTCCAGGTCGAAGTTTTCCTTGTTTCTAAGCTAGGTTTGCATGGGAGATTATGGGTTATACTCGCTACCATCCTTCCATTTCCTATCTGATGGAATTCCAGTCTTTTCTCGATGCTGAGAAAGCTTGTTGTTCCGTAATACTACTGAACTTAACCATCGAAAGTCTATCTTAGCACTTATGTACCTCTGTCATTATTTATCTAGTATATTTTTCTATTGTCGTCTTACCTCGACGATTCTACCTCCAAACATTTTACTTGTTATTCTTTTTATCTTTTTTTATGCTCTATTCTATTCCTGGAAATTCTGTAGTCTATAGATCGTTCTCCTTCCACTATGCATTCATTTTTTTATGGGAGCGTCGCGAAGCTATCATCGAGGTCCATCTTTGCTGCTATTGTCTAACGAGGATTGGGAGGGTGGGGGTTGGTCCTAAAGCCTTCCCAGTTGTGGTGATCTCAGTAGCTATATATGTTGTAGTTGTACTTGCTACTCGTCTATAAGCCTATGACTCCCATGTTTACTGGCGTTGGCTCCCACACTAAGGTAATTCTGCTAAGTATTATTTTAATTTCCTTTTTCGACTTTACTCTTGATCATTTTTCCAACTATTGGTCTTACTAGTTCTTACTGAGAACCTTCTTAAGGGTCATGCTCTTTCAAACTCCTACAACTCTTTCTTTGTTATTCCTCCATTCAATTTTTTGCTTTGTTACTTATATCTTCAACTTACCTCAGTTTCTTAAATATCTTAATTCATTTATTTTCTAAAACTTTATATTCTTCAACGGGTTAATGCACCACCATTAATACTTTTTGGTTTGGGTGCTACTCTTCATAGTTCTCCCATTTTAGTATAAAGGGGGATCTCTATAAGTCATATATATTATTCCTGATAACTGCTCCCTCTGGTTTCTTACTCTCTAAATCTTTTACTTCCTTGAAGGCTCTTAGTTCTATGATAGGGTAGGTTATCTACTCTAGATTGGCTAGACTTACAGTAAATTCAAATTATTCCATCTCATGGTTCTTACCTGGATTCCGTTGAACCTATTGACTATCATGTTATCTTGTGATCTATCTATCCTGTCAGATTCTCTTCTTTTTTTATTCATATCCTAACAGAGCTCCAACTTGAAGGGTGAATATATGCATTCCTTGGAGATCTGAGAATACACGTTTGTTAATTGTCTAAGTTTACGATGGTCGGATTGGGTGTCTATTCTCTTACTAGGTTTGGGACTACTAGAAAGAAGAGTTATCGCTCACTCTGTTGGAATCTGCATCTATTACTCCAAGCCTTAAGAATTCCACAGCTTTTATCAACTATGCTAAGGTTTCCATTTATGTTTCTACCTTCACGCTATGTTATCTATGTGTCTGTATGTACTAAACTTTCTTGTCATTTCTCGCATCATTCTTCATTGTTACCATACCATATCTCTTGGCTCTAGGCCGTGTTGCCGAGGCTAGTGATGATTCATTCTTATAGGCTACTTTCTATATCTCTACTCTCGCTATACATCAAAACTATGTTATTTAAACTTATTTGTTCATGCTGATAATCTGTTAGCTCCTGAGTACCTCCAATCTCATAAATCTATCATTTTAAACTCTCATGGATCTCCATAGGTATTGGCTGTAATCTACAGATTCTTACTTTTCTAGCCTTGAAAAGTCCCTTGGTCTCTTCCTGGGTGAACTGTCTCTCAATGTCTGCTACTTATGTCTCAAAATATATCACCATGGGTACTGGGTTTTCTTACGGTTATCTCTATCTAAGATGAGAATGGCTAGGACAAGTATCTTATGTTTCGACTAACATCGATGTCCTTATTCTGGCATTCCGTGTCCTGGTGGAGTCTATTGCTCATATAGGATAAATATGAGATAGGCTCTGTCATGACAACTTCATTAACCGGTATTACTAAGTGGCGAGGATTTTGGTAGGTCAGGCCTTATCTATGTCAGTTTCTTTGGTTAAGGCAACTAATCATTTCTCTTTACGTCCTTCATTTTACTTACTTACAGGTCTGGGTTTAGGTATCTAAAACTTCTACATCATTTGTGGCATCTTGTGTCTATTGGAAACTCCCTTGACTAATCCTGATTTCTTGCTTCTCTTATTTTTCTGACTATCATTCATTACTTGGGGAAATTGCTATCTATATGAGGTACTCGAAGGCTATTGGTTCGGTTTGAAAAATCTTCTGAGGAGGAAAGAGATCTTATTTAGGTCTACTCAACATTTTACACTTGTTTAAGCTTATTATATGCCATTTACTAGTATAAGTTTTGGCTCTTTCTTTATATTTTAATTCTGTCTTTCCACTTCATTTTATCTCTGGTGGCTTAAAAAATCTATATATCTTGCCTTAGTTCATCTTATAGATTTCACTTCCTACTCATTTGAGTTAATATTCTCAAAATCTTATCATATGTTCTCATAACTTATTAAAGACTTCTAATAATAAGTCAAGATGTCTATAGAAGGATTCTCAGCTAGAACAAGAATTATGGTTACTGTTATGAGAAGAAAAATTTAGATAACCTTGGAAATTCTTACTAACCTGTCTATAGGTCTTCAAAGACGTACTCAAGGATCAGATACTAGAGAGGTAGTGCCTCACATATTAGTACCCCAGGTATACTACGTATACAAGACCCAAACACTCTACCCATTATAGTCTGTAACTCCCTAGACCATGCTCCGATACCATATTTGTAACATCCATATTCTCGGAAGATGCTACCGGCAGGGTGTTGGACAATTATGACCCATAGCGTCACTATTTGTGAAAGACATTGTGTTTTTGTACAAATTAATTATGTAGCAATTGAAAATTTGTAGACAATGTGTGAATGATGAAAGTCCTTATGATTAGTTCCGGATTGATAAGATATGAGACAGTATCAATCCATAAAGGTTTAATCATTAAATATCCCTAGTTGTAGTATTATCGAGACTGGACATCGATAATGCGGAATAGACTAGTATTGCACTTGTGCATGTTATGGAAGATTAACAGCATAATTCTCATTTATTTAAGTATTGGATATTTATGCAAGTGTGATAGGAGGTTGTGTTTTACCGATGGTACGGAAAATAGCTTCGCTCTAGATAGACCCCGCGGAATCCCATTGGTAGTATGACTATATGTCTATGGGAATCCGCATTAGGGTAGGTGTATTTGGTCTTAACCTGAGACTTGCATTGCTAATACTTGCGACAATCAATACGCTTTGGTTTTGGTCGTCCAGGACTTTAACAGGTTCTGTGTACGCCTCTTCTGGGTTTATTGAGAATCGTAGTGTATTGGATGTGATGTCAAGACGGAAGTATCACATCAATCATATGGAGATGATGATCACGTAGGGTACAGAACTGGTTCTCTAAGGGTTACAACCATCGGGATAATATGACTGGGTCATGATTATCCGATAATAAAGAGACTAGTTGCTAGTGATCTGATATATGCTTCGTACGGGGCAGACACTAATCCAGCCCCAGGCCTTGCATGTGATCATCCGATACTGGATCGCAATACGCAATACTACGTATACTACGCCTGATATAGATCGTATATTCCATTATAAATATTTCTGGAGAATTGGGTAGGCATGGCGTTTTGCTAGAAGCTATCCTTGTCTAGTAAATCGGTAAAAATGTAGTACTTGGTACGTACGTGTTCGGATAGTCCGACGACCGGATTTACTGCCAACATATCCATGGATCTCTTGGGTCGCTTCCCGAAGATTCACCGATGACGTATGATTCGAGCATAATTAATCTGGGATTAATTGCGTAGAGACTTTATCTGGGATAAAGTACTATTTGAAGAGAGAGAAATATTAATTTGAAATTAATCGATAAAATAATATATTTGATATATTAAACGAAATTAGATTTCGATGCGCGAGTTAATTTAGAATTAATTCGTCAGTGATGTGAATAGTAATTTTGCTAGGTATAATTATTTAATTAAATTCGATTTAATTACGTTGCATCGGAAGTTCGTTAATTTGGAATTAGCGAACCCGAGCCCGTGAGTGTTTGCGGGCCTACTCACATTTTGAATCGAGTGGGGCCCACATGTCACATCAAATGTCACTTCACTTGTCATTTTAAAGTAGCTTTATTGTGATGTGTTTAGGTGGAGTTGGTGGAAACTTGGTTTACACTCCAATTTGATGGCTTTGAGTGACATATACCAAATACACTTTTGGTATATCAAATTAATAGATTTTGGAAATCATTTTTTACAAGCTTCACTCTTCTCTCTCTTTGACCGAAACCTTAAAAATAAAACTCTCCCCATTTTTCTTCTTCATCACCGAAATTTTGAAGGAAGAAATAGAAGAATTTTGTTGCAAAATTTTTCATAGAGCTAGCACTCATCAAGGAATCATACAAGGTGTTAGGGAAACTAATTCAAGAGCTTGAAATCCACAAAATCTTGGAGCTTGGACAACATTTCTTGAAGAAATACCTTGGCCGAATCTTGGAGCAAATTTTTTTTGTTTGACGCAGTCATAAACCGATCAATGTAAGTGTGTTTCCGCCACTCTTCTTTGTTATTCATTCACATTTTATGCTTGATTTGATCTTGGGATTAAACCTAGAAACCCAACACAATGGATAGACTGTTCTAACACCTTAAGCCTCTGACTCTATGGCTATGATCAACTCCACTAATCTTATTTCAAATATAACTTATGTATGGGACCATAGCCCAACCTATCATCATAAAATACATGTCAAACTCATAACTGAATACTCAACAATACATTTATGTGCAACTTTGTTTATGGACACTTAACTTATTATAATGCCTCATACAACAACAACGTATGCATGCAACTTTACTTTGACTCTAACTGGATTGTAACTCTTTACTCGATCTGGTGGACCATTCACCATAGTGACTGCCATCAGTATTCATCCTTTTGAGCTCGTCCTCCGAGTATACCTATAAAATAGAAAAACTGGGAGTCGGTGGGTTAAATCGTTTGAATGACCTAGTGAGTGGATGATTTAAAAATGAAAACTGAAATGCTTTTCAAAACATTAATCTGTTTCTGAATTCGAAATCATCATCAAGAAAATGATCTTTTCTGAAAACTCATTTCTTATCTGAAAACATTTATTTTTCTGTGAAACTTTTCTGAAAATTCATTCTGTCTGAAAAACTCTGATTTCTCTTTCATAAAACCATTGTATTTGAAAATCTCATCTGAAATATCTAACGATCTGTAGAAAACTTGACACTTAGGGGGCGTTACGTATCACCGTCCCTCATATGCCTAAACTAGTGGTCTTGGGGCATTACGTATCGCTGTCCCCTAATACATGCCATTGTCTTGTCTCTGAATCTAGGGTCTAGGGGCGTTATGTATCGCCATCCCCCTCGCCCTTAAATATTGTAGCCTTCGAGCGTTACGTATCGCTGTCCCCCAAGCCACAAATCTGGAGCCGGGGTGCAGATCTATGCTACCCTCTAGACTCTGAATCTGTGATCTAGGGGCATCTGTCATCCCTAATCCTGAACTACATGTGCACACGATATCTGAGTCGGTCATTTCCATATATGTACCAAGTTACAACTGAGGTGGGTTTTTCCCTCATGCCTCGAAAATCATAAAACTCAAACTTTCAAATCAATATTTCAAAAAAAAATTTCAATCGTAAAACAGTTGTAAACAACTTGGCTAAGTCCTAAAACATTTAAAGTAAATCTCAATTCAAAAACATATATGTAAACACACAACTTAAGAAAAGAGTCCACTCACAGATTTGGAGTCCGGCTAGCATTACTCCACTTTGCCGAAGGAATTTATGGTTCATGCGATGATTTCTAATTGGTAACTTAATTAGAATACAAGTCGTGGAATATGCTTCAAAACTATTATCGATATATGATGTTGTATGCTTGTGACATGATATATTACGTGTTTATGATCTAATATGGGATCTTAATAATGGCCTTTAAATACTAAATTGGAACTGAAATGGGTAAATCTGATTCTGAAATATTGGACAAGCGTCACGATGTCAGAAGTTGCACGTCGCGACTCCCACTGGTTCAGACTTGAGGCAGAAATATTTCCTTGTTACGTGTCGCGACGCTAGGTGTTGAGCGTCGCGAAGCTCACATAATCAGACCTCAGGTAGAGAGCAACCTTATGGCCCGTCGCGATGCCAAGTGTTGAGCGACCCAACACCTATGCATCCAGAACTGAGACAAAGAGTATTCCTTTGTTACGCTTCGCGACACCGGTGTTGCGACGCTCGCCTAAATTTCAGGGCTGAACATCAACTTCTAATAACAAATCTCAAGTAATCCCCAACATTATCTTCCAAATTCCAACTCAACTTAACATAACTCATTTTATATCCTCATTTCAAACTTAAACATTTATTTTATCCTCAATTCAAACTCAAACATTTATTTTAATATCAACAAATCATAAAATTAATCCCCCAACAAATTCATACACATATAGACTTCATTCCATGCTTAAACTACCATGATACTTCTCAAGATACATGATAACAACTTAACCAAAGCCAATTAAGCTAATTCAAACTCTAGAGTTTTCTAGGTGTGAATGCGGGGTTTTAATTCCTTTGCTCAAAACTGAAAAATTGAGAATATAGAAAGAGAAATGAAGCTTACCAAGCTTGGAATGAAGCTTGAATGGATAAAAAATGACTTGTGGAAATGAAGATGAGAAGAAAAATTGACATGAGAAAGCTCCCTTACAATCCCTTCACGTTTTTTTGACAAAGAAGAGGGTGAATAGTGCCTTATTTATAGGCAAAATGCTATTTTTTGTAATGAATTGGTTGGCTAGGATTATGTCACATCATCCAATCTAGGCCATTCTCGAAATTACTGTAGTAGCCATGGAAATCTCTATTTTGTGACTTATTTTTTATTCTAATTTGGAAAAATATTCAACGCGGAAGTTGTAGGTCTCGGTCTTAGCATTTCGAAGATATAAAGTTCATGAAAATCGGTGATCGTATGGAAAAGTTACAGTTTTAAATCCATGGGCTGTCCAGATTTAATTTTGGAATGAATTCCGTATCAGAACTGCGAGGAATTTGCCGAATTTCCAAAAAGTCATTTCATGAGTATATACATGTTCGAACATGATTTATATCATGTATCATATGTCCCATAATGTAATGGTCGTCAGGATTACTTGGGTGTTACACCCGTCTATATTATAAATTTAAGGATGTTTATTAAAAGTTAATAAGTGATTGTTTTGGCAATTATTATGAAAATTGGAATTTCAAATAAAATAAGATTTTCCTATTAATATTAGGACAGTTAGAATATTTCGAAAATATTAATTTGATTAATAAATTTGAAATATAAAATAAAATTTAGATTTAAGTATTTAAATAAATATTTGATATTTATATTAAATAAGTTAAATTTAATTGAATGTATTTTTGATTAATTATTAATTAAAATTAAGTAAGTTAAAATTAATTAATTAATTAATAAAGTATTGGGCAAAAATAATATTTAATCTATTAAGTCTTAATTTATTGGGCTAGTACCATAATTAGTTAATACCTTATTTAGATTAAATAAGGAAGACTTATTTAGTTAAGTTTCCTTGTTCAATTTGGTAAATAATTATAAAGAGACTAAATTTGACTTGGAGAGATCTTGGATTGTCCTCGTGGTATTGAGATACAAGCAAGGCAAACCCAATATTATTTAAATAGTATGATTTTCAGCCAAAGAGTAAGTTTTTCCCTATGGCCGAATTCTCTCTCTCTTTATTGTTATGTTTCAAATTTGTTCTAAAATATTTCAATGAAAGATTGTTTCTTTGATCTTTAATCTAGACTTCAACTATCCAATAAAGAAAATAGTTTTCTTTATTCTCAAAGTGGGAGCAATTTGTTCATAGAAGGGATCTAGTGTGCCAACTAGAGGTGCAACGCTTGGTGCACTAATACGAGGGAAAATCAAAGAAAGAAAAATTCAAGAAAGGCTCAAGGAAAGAAAAACATATTCATGTATGTTTTATTATTGATTGAATTTATTTATATTGGCAAATAAGTTTGATTGCATGTTTGTTAAAATTAATTGTGATTAATTTTATTAGTATAATTTGTTTACATTAATAAGACATAACCCCGATCTATAAATGATTTTGGAAGAAAATTTTAAATTCCAACCACATGAATGCTTCTGTGCTAACCTCAAAATCTGACACTGGTATCGGAACTTTGAGGTTATGTCATATTGAGGAAAATAAATCAAAAACGTGTACTTGGGATCTTATAGAGAGCTATTCCTTTATGCTATTATTTTATGTGGATAAAATTTTTATTTTTGTCTGAATTTTTTATGGTGACACTAGTCATAGGGACTAACGATTCTGTAAAATTTCAACTCAATCGGAATTCGAAAAGGTCGAGTTTTTTTGGTGAAAACCTCTTACGGATAGAACATGAAAAACATGAGAAGGAAAAGTATATGGGGCACCATTCGCGCTCCCCATCATGTCGCCACGCATGCCTCCCCCTGCTGTCTTCTATCGCAGGGACTAATTTGAAAGATTATGAAAGTTTTGAGGCTTTATTATAAATATTCAAAAGTTTATGGGTAAAATTATAATTTTTAAATTATAAAATTTTACAAAATTTTCAAAATTAAATTTTGAGTAAAATTAGAATTTTTATTCCATTAAAATTTATTTTTAGACAGGATTCTAATGGAAATTGAGTTGTTGCTAATTTTGAACTTAAACTTTCTTTTTAGGAAGTGAAACCAAAAATGGAGTTTTAATTGAATTAAAATCATTAATTATTTCATCACACTAATCCTAATACAACTTTGATTAAAAATTTAATAATTTAATTATTACTATTAGGAAATGATGTTGTTGTGATGACATCAGTCAAAGTTTGGTTATCCAAAATATTTGAAATGAAAGACTTGGGAGAAGCAACCTATATTTTTGGTATAAGAATCTATATAGAGATAGATTCAAAAGAACGATTGGTTTATCCCAAAGTTTGTACATAGAAAATGTGCTAAAGAGATTCAACATATTGGACTCTAAGAGAGACGTGTTGCCTTGTAGGAATGAAATTCATCTATCTAGATCGATGAGTCTCAAGACACCTCAAGGGAGAGCACACATGAGTCAAATACCATATGCATATGCCATATGTAGTCTCATATATGTCATGTTTTGAACAAGACCGTGCATTGTATTTGTTGTTAGTATATCAAACAAATTTCAATCCAACCCAGGAGAAAATCATTAGATAGCAGTCAAGACAATCCTTAAGTACTTAAGAAGGATTAAGAATATGATATCGACTTACAAATCACTAAAAATGAAAGTATAAGGGTTTACAGACTCAGACTTTCAGACGGACACTGATGATTTTAAGTTGACCTCTGGATTTATTTTCTTATGCAATGGAGGAGAGGTCAATTGAAAAAGCATCGAGAAATCCACTATTGCAGACTCCACTACTGAGGTTGAATACACAGCGACTTCGGAGGCAGTAAATGAAGTGATTTAGATGAATAAGTTTATTACAGAACTAGGTGTGGTTCCAACCATTAAAAATGCACTCCCTTTGAACTGCGACAATAATGACGCTACATCATATTACAAGGAACCAAAGTCGCACCAGAAGTCCAAACACATTAAAAAAAATATATATCACATACTCAGAGAATATTTTCGAGATGGTTAGATTATCTTTTAGAAACACCTTCAGCCGAAAATGTAGCTGATCCACTCACAAAGCCAATAAGCCATGAACAAATAGAATGTCATCTTAAGAAGATAGACATTCAGTATCACAATAACTGGCTTTAGTACAAGTGGGAGATTGTTGAAGTATACACCTTAAAACCTGTTATAGATGTTATTGTTTAAAGCGTAATATGTTGTAATATAGTTTATTATTTATTAATAAAAAGTATTTGATTTCTACACATCGTTACAACCATACTTTATGTGTATGTCCCGAGACATTATGTCAAATGAATATCGTTAATCCAAAAAGACGTTTGTGATTATGAGAGTCAACCATGTTTATACGAATAAGTCTCAAATTAAGTTCTTGGTAAAATGTTATTATTATACAGGACAATAATATATCACTCGACTAATATTTATGTGTCTCACCTAGATTAATATTTGATGTTAATAGAATGGATGATAAGTCTCATATCATTAAGACACAAATAATAGATGTCTTTAGTAGTAGAATGAAATATCGAATTCGACCATAGAAGCATAAGATCACATAGTACTATTATCTAAGGACATTGATTTTCGTAATAATACATTATTATCGTTATATCCTCTGACCTGAGATCACATGTTGACTTGTACAATAGTACTCATGATTCACTAGTATATCATCATTCGACTAGCTATGTCCTATGAATAAATGCTAGATGGTCTTGAACTAATAACGTACGATGTCACATGTGTTTTAAAAAGGGATCTGATAGCTTTGATAATAAAAACTATAGATGTTCCCATGAAACTCAAAGATTTGGATACAACTATTTGTCCAAAGCAGTGAATATCTTAGAGATATCAAATCCACAAGATCGAGTTTTGAAATATATCGAGTGGTAAGGATTTAACCTAACCATGATCCCAAACTCGATAAGGAACATAAATATCGGAAAGGAATGAGATGACATGCTCGAAGTGTATTCTAACAGGTTCATATGTTTTCTCATTTCATTCATCGACTAAGGGCCATGGCATGCTGCTAGGCATTTACCCATGGTGTGTGATATCATATAGATGAAATATTACAGTTCTCGTATATGTTACAAGTTCAATGATGTTTATTAAGAGTTAATAAGTGAATATAAGATTTCCTTATAAGATTAGGATATTCACAATATTTCAGAAATATTAATTTAATTAATAACTTCAAAATATAAAATAAAATTTAGATTTAATTACTTAAATAAATATTTGATATTTAAAATTAAATAAGTTAAATTTAATTAAATGTATTTGTGATTAATTATTAATTAAAATTAAGTAAGTTAAAATTAATTAATTAATTAATTAATTGATAGTTAATTAATTATTGGGCCAAAATAATATTTAATCTATTGGGTCTTAATTTACTAGGCTAGCACCCTAATTAGTTAAGTCTTGATTTAGATTAAATAAGAAAAACTGATTTAGTTAAGTTCTCTAGTTCAATTTGGGAAAGAATCTTAAAGAGACTAAATTTATTTGGTTAAATTTTGGATTGTTTTTGTTGTATTGGCATACAAACAAGACAAACCCAATACTATTTAGATAGCATGATTTTCGGCTAAATGATAAGTTTTTCCCCTTGGCCGAATTCTCTCTATTATGTTTCGAATTTGTTATAAGATTATTTCAAGAAAAGATTGTTTCTTTGATCTTTAATCTTGACTTCAACCATCCAAGGAATAAAATAGTTTTCTTTATTCTCAAAGTGGGAGTAATTTGTTCTTAAATGGGATCTAGTGTGTCAACTAGGGGTGCAACATTTGATGCACTACTACGAGGGAAAATCAAAAATGAAAAAAATTCAAGAAAGACTCAAGAAAAGAAAAACATATTCATATATGTTTTATTATTGATTGAATTTATTTATATTGATAAATAAATATTGATTGCATGTTTTTTTTAAATTAATTGTGATTAATTTTATTTGTATAATTTGTATACATCAAGAAAACATAACCACAATCCTTAAAATATATTTGGTTAAAAAAAAATAATAATTAATTTCAATCACATGAATGGTTCCGCGCTAACTCTTAAACCTCACACATTTGTCATTCAAAACTGATAGCAATGGGACTCCTCACAGTATGCTGAGTAGAAACCCAGCTCAGATATCCTTGAGTAAAAAATGTGGTGGTGTTTCGACTTCTTGTAAATGTCATAGAGTACGTTGCCTTCTGGTTCTTCTTCGAAAAATAAATCTTATTTGGTTTTATGCTAATTTCTACTCCTTTTAGAGCAACAATCTGATGTGTGTATGATGAATTAGCTTCCCCAACATTTGTCACTGTTCTAGTGTATGTTTGAGGACTAGAACCCAATTTGATAGAAAATGAAGGATAATTCAGCTCTGCTTCAGCTATTCTCGATACTTTTGAGCATTGCACGTCTTGCATTACAATCTCTTGTACCTGTTGGTCTGTGTAATTCAAGCCACATAAATAAGGAATGTAGTCATCGGGTTGGATATCGTAAATAAGTCCCGGATCATTTGCTCTTGATGGATTAACATAGCCTGCGCCAATTGCAAACAGATCAGCTGGAAGAAGCCTTTCATCAATAATTGGCTTTCCTTCAAGGTTTACTATATCAGCACTAGTCATGATGGCAGATTTTATAGCAGCAGGTGACCATTCTGGATGAGCGCTTTTGAGCAGCGCAGCAATACCACTAAGATGAGGACAAGCCATTGATGTGCCTGAACTCATATCAAATGTTGATTTTGAATTTGTTTTGTTTTCCACAGAAAGTTGCCATGGCCAGGCTGCTAAAATGCTCACACCAGGACCAATAATGTCTGGCTTTAAGATTCCAGGGCTTGCTTTGTTAGGTCCTCTGGAAGAGAACGAGGCTACCTCAGGAGCTGATTTCTTTCCAATTACAGTTCCTTTAAACGTGATTGCGATTGTTGGTGAGGATGTCGAATTTATATAGGCTTTGATGCTCTCCCCTGCTACATAACTTACATGCACTGCTGGAAGAAAGTGAGGTTCCGCTAAAGTACTATAACCATCGAGCTCGTCATTCATCAAAATCATGCCAATACCACCAGCATCTTTGACTTCAATTCCCTTGCTAATTCTATCATCTCCACCTCTCTCACATAACACCACTTTGCCTTGAACATCAATACCACTAAGAGATCCTGGAAAGCACAATACCGATGAAATATTACCATTTGCGCCCGGATAAACAAGAGGCAATTGCTTCCAAGACGGGAAATCTTTTGGCTGGAAAAGGGTTTCACCATCATATACTACATGATTTCCAAGTTGTGTCGATGCGACTATGCTTCTGTCAGTGGTGCTTGCTCCTACAGTGAGAATCCATGGAGCCTCATTAGTTATAGTACCAAAATTCGGTCCTGCATTACCCCCCGAACAACTCACAAAAATGCCCTTTTGAATAGCATTAAATGCTCCCATTGCAATTGGGTCATCATAGAAAGGCGACGAAGTAGCACCAAGTGAAATGGAAAGCACATCAACACCGTCTTCAATAGCAGTGTCCATTGCAACATAGACTTTACTCTCAGTACAACCGTCCCTATCACAAACTTTATATATCGCCAAGTGAGCCTTAGGTGCAATGCCAACTGCGGTGCCGTTGGCCTGACCAAACACATTAGCACCATTTACGAAATTTCCAGCTGCTGTGCTTGCCACATGGGTTCCATGGCCTACATTATCAAGAGGTGGCTCACCTAATGTACCTTCTTCGAAATTTCTCGCCCCATTAGCTTGTTATTACAAGTTATCCCTTTTAATTCACATTCCCTTTCCACTTTGCTGGTGGAGGAGGCATCCCTTCATCACTAAATGAAGGATGATCAGGTGTTATTCCGGAGTCTAAAACTCCAATAATAACTCCTTTTCCTAAATTTGAATCTTTCCAAAATCCAGAATTTTGATGCAAACCCAGGAAGTTAGGAGTGTGGGTTGTATGAAGCTGCAATATTTTTTCAACATGGGCTGATATAAACCCCCTCTTGGTTTCCATGGCCTTTACTTCCTCTGCTGTCAGCTTTGCAGCAAAACCTGTAATCACATTCTTGTAGCAATAGACCATGCGCGATTGGCGATTGATTGAACCTGAGACGTTTACTGGCAAGAAAGACCGATACCAACTATCTAAATCTAATGTCATGTTAGTTTTAGTCTCATCTGGCTTTCTCACATGAACAATGTAGGTCTGTAAGCTATCTGTAATTGCTGTTGAGAAACTAAACATAAAAGTGACGAGACCAATGGTAATGGCCACAATGTTTAACATTTTACAATTCTTATTCTCCATGAAACAAGAATTTTGAAATTGATTATGTTACGTGTTACTACACGTACGGATCCAAAGCACATATAAATATGCTTGGAAGGTTGTTAGTTACCCAACTAGCTTGTGATTTGTTAATGGAGATCCAATAACAGGAATATATTTCTTTGCTGTTGTTGAACAGAATTTTAATTTGCACTTGGACTTGCTAATAATACTAGCTAATGCAGTTAATAACGATTAACAAAATACATATATATAGCCTTATTTTACATTCAGTTTGCGTGGATTCTGCATTATTCATCTGTATTTATTGGTTCTTGTTTACAAGCTAGCTAATTCATTCTGTCACAAAAACTTTATTGCTAATTTCATTAATACATTTTGATGTTACAATAATAATTATTTGTTGGTTGCATGACCTCACCATCATTTCTTTTTATAGTACACACTTAAATCAATTTATCTTTTACTACCACAAATACATGAACCATTTATTGGTCTGCTTATGATTTTTTTTCTTTTTCCAAAATTAAAAATCCTAATACATAAAACCTCATTTATTTATACGAAAAAGCCTAATAGCCCCTTCAAACTTTTTCAAATATCCTTTCAGACGCGTAAAATTTTTTATTTTGATAATTAATAGTATAACAAATACGTGTCATACTAACTTAACATGCACGTGAATGGAGGAAAATAAGTAACCATTGGCTGCTAATTCTCCTCCCCTCATTCTTTATCATCAGGCCCAATCTCACCTTCTCCAATAACTGAATCATCCAATATTCATTTTTGTAGCTACTCTTCAAATTGGTATCATTTTCCCTCTTTCTAACTGATTTTAACCATTTTCTTTGACTCTGTGAATAACTAGTTCTTAGGTATATGGTAGGTCAGTGTTTATGAACTTGAATGAAGTATTTGGTTTTAGGGGGTGAGTTTGTCCTTTTCGAACCCACGTGATGAAGGCTTTCAAGCTATTGAGAAATTATCATCACCATCTCGTTGAGGCTTAAATTGATTTGAACATGAACCAGCTTTGCTTTTCTTTAAATAGAAACCTCTATGGTCAATTGAATTACTTTTTCTTCTTCCTTTTTTTTTTAATTTTTAATAATGGCCATGTGTTTTCTATTCGTTAGTTGTTTGGAGTGGTTTCAACACGTCATCGTCGTGTGTATTGTAAGATCCAACTGCTACTAGCTGCATGGGACATGCATGACACATGCAAACCACCATTTGAAGACTAATTAATGAAGAAAAAGCCATACAACTTTAGGTGGTAATTGCCATAAATCTAGGGAGTTGAAAATTTTGAAGAAACAGACAACAAAGCTTTCAGTGGAACACTGTTCAAGTGTTGAATTTGTGTGCAAGCTTTGTACTATAAATACAGACTTTGTAGTAAGCCTCAGATCATCCCAAAGTTGTTAAATAGAGAGAGTGCAGTAAGGTTTTTCTTAAATTTAAACATTTGTAATTCTCTTCTTGTAAGTAATATAAGATTTCGATTTTTCCTCAAATACACTTTAGAGTGATCAGAGAATCACAACAAGTGATATCAGAGCTTTGGTTATACTTTGAGGTCGTAAAATCGAAGAACGGAACTCGGTTCGAAAAATTCGGATTTCGGAAAAGTTGTCAAAAATTATTTTTGAGCATACCATCGGCTAGTTCACGTCGAGACGAGTACGGTGGTATTTTCCGGCGATCGAACGGAGGTCTAGGGAGTCTTCACGTGTGTGTACGTGCCAGACAGAGGAGAAGCCATGCGCCCACACGTTGTTGGAGGTTGAAGACAACCACGTCAGCGCCAGATCATCGACACGTCAGCGCCACATTATCACACAGTCAGCAGCCACATCATCGACACATCATTTGCCACGTCATCTCCACGTGTCATCCACATCAGCAAGTCGGTCCCACTTTTGCCATGTCAGCAGCCATGTATCACAGTAACCCTGGTAAATTTCACTGAGCTCCCTGAAGTTTCTAAAATTTACATTTAGCGCCAGAAAGTTTTAGAAATTTACAAATCGGTCGCTGAGTCAGATTTGGACCAATGAAGTATATAATCCACCATTTTCGACCGTTCTGGACGCAACAGTGACCTCTGATTTGTGAAATTTAGCCTCGATTTTACCCTATTTTCATTTTAAACTTTAAAACTTAAAATGGAAATGGAAGATTCATCCTCTGGTGCAATGATCAAGCTGACAACAACTAATTACTTCCTTTGGCAGGCCTCGGATGATAGATTATTTACACTGTAAATATTTGTTTGATGTTATCGAGTTGAAGGGAGTGAGACCAAAATCTATTAAAGAGTATGACTTCAATAAACTCAATAACATAACTCTTGGTCAGATTAGACAGTGGATCAGCCACAATATCTTCCACCACGTAGCACATGATACAAATGCTTACGAAATATGGATAAAGTTGGAAGACATATTCCAGGCCAAGAAAGCTCGGAATAAAACCTTAATAATGAGGCGTTTGGTGAACCTGAAGCTACGGGATGGAACTTCTGTTGCAGAACACACCAATGAGTTCTAGAGCCTGGTAAACCAGTTTTTTGCAGTAGACATGCAACTGGGAGATGAAGTTCAAGCTCTCTTACTACTCAGTTCTCTTCCTGATAGCTAGGAAACATTGGTGGTTTCTTTCAGCAACTCAACTCCACGAGGTAAGCTTACCATGTCTATGGTAAAAGATGTCATGTCAGATGAAGAGGCCAGAAGAAAAGACGTGGACACAAATCAGACACAATCCCTTGTCACGGAGAATCGAGGAAGAAAACAAGATAAAAATCAAGGTAGAGGGAGAGGCGGAAGAAAAAGTAGAGGCAAATCTACAGATGGGAGAAAGCCTACTTACAAATGCTTCCACTATGGCATAGAGGGCCACTTAAAGAAAAATTGCCGAAAGATGCAACGAGAGCAGGGATAAGGCAATTCTCTGCCGAAGAAAAATTATACAGAGACACTAGTAGTTACCTCAAGAGATGTAGCTATCTACTCCGGCCAGAAAGAAGCATGTATTCACACCGCAACACAAGATGTTGAATAGATGGTAGATACTGCAGCATCCTACCACGTCACCCCTCAAAAGGACTTCTTCACAACATACAAAGCAGAAGACTTTGGAGCAGTGAAGATGGGGAATATTAGTTCTACTCAGATAGTGGGAAATGGTGAAATACAGTTGCAGACAAATGCAAGGTATACAATAACCCTGAAGGAGGTAAGACATGTTCCAGAATTTCCGCTCAATTTACTCTCGGGGGTATCCATTGACAAACAGGGTTATGCTAGCCACTTCAGCAATGACACTTGGAGAATAATAAAAGATGTCATGGTCATCCCCGAGGACATATTTGTGGAACTTTGTACAAGACTCATTTGAAAATATGTGCAAAAAGCCTCAATGTAGATGAACCAGAGGCTTCTCAGAATTTGTGGCACCAGAGACTCGGTCACATTAGTGAAATGGGGTTGTCTATCTTGACAAAGAATGATCTAATCTCTGTCTCCAAAAATACTGCTCTAAATCCTTGCAATCACTGTCTTTTCGGTAAGCAACCTAGAGTCTCTTTCAATTTATCTTTTACAATGAGATCAGAGTTACTCAATTTGGTGTACTCTGATGTTTGTGGTCCCTTGGAGGTCAACTCACTAGATGGTAATAAATACTTTCTGACTTTCATTGACGATGCTTCTCGGAAGGTATGGTGTATTTACTGAAATCAAATGATCATGTCCTAGACTATTTCAAACTGTTCCATGCCATGGTAGAGTGTAAAACAATGAAGAAATTAAAGTGTCTTCGCACAGACAATGAAGGTGAATACACTTCCAGCGAGTTTGATGTCTACTACGGAAGTCATGGCATTCGACACGAGAGGACTGTTCCACGCACCCCACAACACAATGGTGTCACTGAAAGGATGAACCACATCATTTTGGAGAAAGTCAGAAGCATGATCAGCATGGCTAAGCTGCCAAAGCCATTCTGGGGAGAAGTTGTTCGTGCCGTCTGCTACCTGATCAATAGATCACCATCTGTACCATTGAACTTTGAGATTCCGAAGAAAGTGTGGTCTGGTAAGAATCCCTCATATTCTCACCTTAGAACATTCGGTTGTTTCGCCTTTGCACACGTATCCAAGGAGCTCAAGTAGAAGCTTGATGCAAGGACTACTTCATACATCTTCATATGTTATGGAGACGAGGAATTTGGATACAGGCTATGAGACCCGAAGGAAAGGAAGGTCATCAGAAGCAGGGATATAGTGTTTCTTGAAGACCAAACAATATAAGACATTGAAAAATCCAAGATGTCTTCTAATTCCAATGCCGAAAAAGCTGATGCAAATCTAGACGCAACCCTAGCACCAACACAAGTGGCCACAGATGATGATGGGGTGCAAGACATACTTGAAGCAGAACCAGATGAGGAAAGTGATATTGAGCAGAGGGAGCTGCAGCCTGCTCCATCAGAGGCTACATGATCGTCCTCAGATCTGGATGACAACAGACAGCCAGAAATCAGTGAACCTTAAGTACGAAGATCTAAATGAGGCTGGATTCCATCAACCACATACTCAAGATCTGAATACATTCTACTTACTGATGATATGGAGCTAGAAACCTTCAACAAAACTATATCTCATAAAGACAAAGACAAATGGTTACACGTAATGCAAGATGAAATGGAATCTCTGCAGAAAAACAACAACTATGAGATAGTCAAGCTCCCACATAGAAAGAATGCACTGAAGAACAAATAGATATTCAAGCTCAAGAAAGATGGCAGCAGAAATATGGTGAAACACAAAGCTCGGCTAATAGTCAAAGGATTCCTACATAAAAAAAAAAAGAATTGACTTTGATGAGATCTTTTCACCAGTGGTAACAATGGCTTCAATCCGAGTTATCCTATGATTGGTAGCCAGTTTGAACTTGGAGCTTGAGCGGATGGATGTCAAAACAACATTTCTTCATGGTAATATGAATGAAGACATCTACATGGATCAGCTAGAAAGATTCAAGGTTTCAAGAAAATAAAACTTTATTTGTAAGCTGAAAAAGAGCTTGTACGGGCCAAACAAGCACTGAGGCAGTGGTACAAGAAGTTTGACTAATTTATGGTGGGTCAAGGCTACAAAAAACTGCAGTAGATCAGTATGTATACATCCAGAGGTTTCCAGATGGAAATTTCGTTTCTCTTCTACTATATGTGGATGACATGTTGATTGTTGGACAAGAAGTAGCAAAGATCAGCCAGTTGAAGAAAGAACTCTCCAAGTCTTTTGACATGAAAGACATAGGACCAGCTCAACAGATTTTAGGAATGGAGATAGTTCGTGATAGACAAAGCAAAAGGTTGTGGCTTTCACATCAGAGTTATATTGAACGGATAATCAGGAGGTTCGATATACAGAAAGTCAAACCAGTCAGCATTCCGCTAGCGCACCATTTCAAATTGAGCAAGAGTTCATGCCCCTCATCCAAGAAAAATATAGATGAGATGTCATCGATACCATATTCTTCAGCAGTTGGAAGCCTTATGTATGCAATGGTATGTACCAGGCTAGATATTACTCATGCAGTAGGTGTAGTGAGCCGTTTTCTCTTTAACCTAGGAAAACAACAATGGGAGGCGATCAAATCGATTCTCAGGTACCTCATGGGTACATTGAAGTTACGTCTGCGCTACGGGGGAGCTGATCCGATCTTGGAAGGCTATACAGATTCAGATATGGTAGGAGATCTTGATGGTAGAAAATCTACAACATGTTTTCTCTACACTTTTGCAGGGGGAGCTGTGTCATGACAGTCAAGATTGCAGAGGTGTATTGCATTATGCATAACATAATTTGAATACATTGCAGCAGCAGAAGCATGAAAAGAAATGTTGTGGTTAAAGCATTTTCTCCAAGAATTAGGGATCAAGCAGACATAATATAAGATACATTGTGACAGTCAGAGTGCTCTGGACTGGAGCAAAAACTCATTGTATCATTCTCGGACGAAGCACATTGATATTCGCTATCATTGGATACACGAGGTGATGAATCAACAACTACTGAGACTAGCGAAGATCCATACAGATGAGAATCCAGCTGACATGTTAACAAAGGTGGTTACTCGGGATAAGCTATAGTTGTGCAGAGACATAGCCGGGATAGCTGTCAGATGACAATTGCTTCAGACGCAGCTGGAGGGGGAGAATTGTAAGATCCAGCTGCTACCAGCTGCATGGGACATGCACGAGACATGTAAACCACCATTTGAAGACTAATGAAGAAAAAGCCATGCAACTTTAGATGGTAATTGCCATAAATCCAGGGAGTTGAAAATTTTGAAGAAACAGCCAACAAAGTTTTCAGTGGAACACTGTTCAAGTGTTGAATTTGTGTGTAAGTTTTGTACTATAAATACAGGCTTTGTAATAAGCCTCAGATCATCCCAAAGTTGTAAAATAGAGAGAGTGCAATGAAGTTTTTCTTAAGTTTAAACATTTGTAATTCTATTCTTGTAGGTAATATAAGGTTTCAGTTTTTCCTCAAATACACTCTAGAGTAATCAGAGAATCACAACAAGTATTTCATTCTCATGTATCAATTTTAAATCATACAATCAAGAGTTATTAATTATCAAAATAAGTAATTTTAGGAGTTTGATAGATCATTTGAAAATGTCAATATAGACTACTAGATTTTTTTGTGTATATATTTGAGATTTTTATGTATTAGCACAAAATAAAATAAAAACATAACCAACAAGTCTCTAATTTCATGTTTTGAGGATCAAGAGGAAAACGAGCAAATGATAAATCGCATAATAGTGCACACTAAATTACAGGAAAAATAATTTTTTGCATGTATATTTTTTCTCTAAAGACCTAAGAGGCGTGATTTGGTGGTGTGGAGTTCATGATCTGGTTTGAAGATTCTGAGTTTGAATCTAATGATGCATTTTTTTGTAAGAGCTTGAGACAGCCGGAGGTTTTACTTGCTCCGCATAAACCCGGATTTTGTGATTTGGCGGTGGGATTTCCAATGTTTCCAACAAAAATATTACATATAAATAGACATGCACACAATTGCGGTTTCAAACCGTAACAGAACTGCAACTGAACCGTTGACCAACCACTAACCAACTGAACAATTGACCAACCGAACCGTAAACCGCAACCGAACCGGATGGGTCCTATTTTGTTACGATATGTGCATTTTCCAACCAATGGTTGAACCAGATTTACGATTCAATCATAACAAATCAGTTCAACTGTAAAAAAATCCGGTTGGTATTTTTCTTTAAAAAAAAAATTAATTAAAAATACTGTTCAAATCGATTATGATTTCCAATTTTAACCCAACCTTGATCAGATCTACATATAAATAAATAAAAGTGGATACATCTAGAAATTACATGAACTGAGTGGTGACTGGACTGACAAAAGATAATATCGACCAAAACAATCAAAGCTTTAAAATAACGCAAAAATGGCCTTTTTGAGGACAGCTGCAGCAACAACCACAACAGCAGCTTTAGCCGCCTTTGCTGTCTCTTCTTACGGCTCTTCTTCTTCATCAAAATCTCATCAACCCAAATCCCAAAATCTCTCTTTTTTCTCTTCACAATCTCTTTCACTTCTCGATTCAAATAAAACGTCTCTTGTCAAAAACTTCAGCAACCCACCTTCCGCTCTTCACATGGACGCTCCCACATCTGATCACAAACCCACCTCCCAGGTTCAATACCGATTCTGTTTAATTTCAAAGTGGTTTCTTTTATTCATATTTTTGTAATAAAGATCTGATTTTTTAATTTATTGTTGATGTTTGGATTTGCGGGGGATCAGGGGTTACCTGAGCTACTGGTAAGTTCAATTCATGCTTTGATTTTGATTTAGGATATTGAAGTTTTGGGTTCTTGATGACTGATATTATTTTTGTTGTTGAGATTGATGTTAGCTCAATTAAGCTGAATTGATATAAATGTTTAGATGAACATTAATGGTTGTGATTGTATTCACAAAAAGTTGGTCTTTGATTTTTATTCAGACAGAATACATGGTGGACATGAAGTGTGAGGGTTGTGTTAGTGCCGTCAAGAACAAGTTACAGACTGTTACTGGTAGGCAATTCTCAGCTAGTAAATTACTTAAATTATTTCATGTAATTTAATGCTTTGTTTTGTTAGTTTATGTTACAAATTTCTCGTGTTTCAATTCTTTTTTTTTTTGGGAACATATTGTAGGAGTCAAGAATGTTGAGGTGGACTTGAGCAATCAAGTTGTGAGAATTTTGGGATCTTCACCTGTGAAGACCATGACAGAAGCTTTGGAGCAAACTGGAAGAAAAGCCCGGTTAATTGGACAAGGAGCGCCTGAAGGTTGGTTGCACAAATTTTCAGTAGTCTTAAACGTGATTTACAATTTTCCCTTCCATGGATATTTTTATCTTTTCTGTATTCGTTTTTCTTTTTTGTCATGATTTAGCTCTTTTCTCTAGTTTTGCACTTGTTTTAATCATGTTCTAAAAATCGCTAGGCCTTAGTTAGGTGGAAACCGGCGCCCGGGACATTCCTTGGAATTGGGGATTAGTGTTAGAGAGAATTGGGAAAACGGTGTTCTTTGTTTTCAAACTAGGAGATTATTGTTCTAAATCTTGAAACTGAGAAAAAAAAATTGAGTATTGTACTGTCTTAGAGAGAGCAACTAATTTAAATTTCGAAGAGAGAGAAAATGTTGTGGAAGAAGAAGGGGAATTCGGTTTACCTTATTAATCCTTTAATAATTAAATACAAAAGTGCATTTTGGCCTGTTCACAATGTGTTAAAAGCGCTATTTTAAAAAAAAGAAATTATAGCCACTCAACTGCTGTAAGCGGCTGTTTGAAAAACCTGTCTAAGGCCCCTTCAACCGCATAGGGTGCTTGGGAGATGGGATGTTGATGTTGAATAATACCGTTTTCCAATTCATTTGTCATACAATATGCTGAAGAAGCGGGAGTAATTAACTTGGCTAATAGATGAATAAAGGCTCCTTTTTGTGAGACTCTTGAGCCACCAGTGAAATCTGATGAAAGGCTATTTGCAATTCTGTTGAATTACAATTCTCAGGAAAAAGAGATTTTAAAAAAATATATATATAAAAAAAAAAAAAAAAAAACTCCCATTGCCATTGGTTTTATAATTGTATCTTACCCATATCACAGTCTATGTTTTTTCTTGACATACGATGATATCAGTTTCTGATTGAATTCACCCTAACTGGTTTCTCTAGATTTTCTGGTTTCTGCTGCTGTTTCTGAATTCAAAGGTCCAGATATATTCGGTGTGGTTCGCATGGCTCAAGTGAATATGGAATTGGCTCGGATTGAAGCCAACTTTAGTGGGTTGTCAACTGGGAAACATGGTTGGTCTATTAATGAATTTGGTGACCTGACAAAAGGTGCAGCGAGCACTGGCAAAGTGTATAATCCAACAATTGAAGGAAATGCTATAGAGGTTTGCTTATTTCTTTGCTTGAAACAATTAATTTTCTTTGATTTGTCTTTGTGTGTTAGTGATATATAAATGGCAAAACATGTATTTGCTTTATGATGTGTACTTGGAAACTTTAATCTACTTGACTGTATCCCCTTCCAAATGGAAAATAGTGTCTCACATAGCCACAATTCTTATGCCAGTTATTTGTGCGGCTATTAAATTACTGGCGACTTATTCTTAAATTAGTTTTACTCGTAATTAAACATTAGTGATTTTATTTCTACGTCCATTTTTTTAAATTATCTTTCATGTGGTGCTGTCACTGTTTTGTATGTTCACAATGATGTTGTAATGACGTTTTCTAACTGGGTTTGCTTATCAGCCACTTGGTGACCTGGGAACACTAAATGCTAATGATAAAGGAGAGGCCTTCTTCTCTGGTGTCAAAGAGAAGCTGAGAGTCGCTGATCTGATTGGGCGATCCATTGTGGTATACGGGACTGAAGATAAGTCAGATTCAGGTGTCACGGCAGCAGTAATTGCTAGAAGTGCAGGAGTTGGTGAGAATTACAAAAAGGTTTGTACTTGTGATGGAACCATCATTTGGGATTCGAGTAGCAATGATTTCGTCACCAGCAAAGTCTAATGTATTAGTCTAAATTTAGCACTAATTGAGTTTTAGTTGCCATGTCCACCTGGTGGGGGATTGTTTTCATGATCGTACACAATGTACTCGGTCGGGACAATAAACCGAAGTGTCTTCTATTGTAATATGTTAAAACTCTGCAATGTAGCTGCTGGGACTGTGTTTTCAGATGCTTTTCATAATTTTCTGAGGTAGTTGGCATTTGAAATTGTATTGATAGGCATATTTTGCAACGCACTCATCTGTTAATGTGGGATACGACCCACATTTGAATTTAAAGAAATTGAAAAGAACTACTATTAGTTTATATTAGGACTGTACCCAAAATAATGTAATGGCAATGGAACATTAGATATCAAGTAAAATATATATATTATAAGGATAATATTTTTCGAAACGTAGCAATTATCCTGGATTTAAGTGAAATGGGTAAAATGGTTGGTAGTCTCGGACATTTAGAAAAAAAATGTACCTTTTGGATCCGAATTCACGATCTGATGATCAAATTCTAAATCGTTTATTATCAAGTCACACTTCTTAGGGGCTTATAAGGACAATATTTTGTATGGACAATTTTTTTGTATCATACGTAAAATCAAAAATAATTTGAATTTCTAATTCAGCAAAAATTTGATCTCAATTTTATTTCATTTAAGGTGGCATAATTTAAACAATGATATTTATGTCAAAAATTAAGATTTGTAACCAATATAATTTTGAGAAATAATTTATATATGGGTTATATCCATCAATATTTTCATGATTATTAAATGGAAATTTATTCACTTCAAGAAATGATCACTTTGGTAAATGAAAATCATAATTTTCAATAATTTATTCTTAAGGAATTTTTAATTTTCAAAATTTGGTAATGTATTTACTTCATTTTAATGGTAGATTTTTAACGTCAAAATAATATTTAATGATGTCAATTCTTTCATTATTAAATTTAATGGATAAAATTTTGATGTGTAGATTTAAATCAAAAATTTAAGTTAGAAAATTGAAAATATGACCATTATATATAAAACTCTGTATGTCGTCTGTCGTATTGGATCTTTTATTGAAAGAGGGAAAAATAATTAAATCATATGATTGGGAATTTTTAGTTATCTAAAGTAGGAAAAATTCTATAAAATAAGAGAGATATCATCTTTGTCATATCAGCTTTTAACATCTTGTGGTAATTGAATTACATGATAAATATAAATATTTATTTATTATTTTAATGCCGTTTAACTAAATTTATGCTAATCTATATTTATTTTATAAGGTTTTATCTTAATTTTTTGTGTGTGTTTTATTTATTATGTAGGGACGTTTTGAGGGAAATTAATAAAAGTGTTCAAATACAATGGGTACTTTTATCAAATAGTCTCATTATGTTTTTTTTTTTTTATTCATACTAGTGATGGTAAGGGTTTGATGCGGGTTTTCCATTATCAAACTCACACTTGTATATATAAATAAACTATTAAATCTACACCATATGCGCTGCGGGTTTTAATTTTCATTACCAAACCAACATCCATATATAAAAATAAATTACCAAATCTGCATTGGTACCCATTGGATTTTTTACGAGTTTTGAAAATAACATATCAAAATAAATTTCCTGTGATAGAATATTCTCCATCCATAATATGAAAACCAAATTAAACAGAATATTAAATTATCTATAATTTCTTCACATATCAATAGAGTTTGATTTGAAGTCAATATGAAGTCGCAAATATTAAACAAAATACTATACCAAAAGTAATTCAAAAAAAAAAATATAAAGTTGACCCAAAAAAATTTAACTACGAATTAACTACATATTAAACAAATACAAGACCATAAGCAATTCACAAAATAATAAAGTTAACTATAGAATATGAGTCGTTTTATATGAGTGGATTTTCTTTGCCCAAAAAAATATAAACAAAAAATTTATGTTTTGCGGGTAGCAGATACCCGCTGCAGGTATCCACTAATTTTGCTTAATTACCAAACCCGTAGCAGATTTTGTTTTGATTTACCAAACTTGTACCAACTTCGCTTAACTATTTACCAAGTCCTACCCATTATGGACGATTTTTTATGGGTTTACGGGGGAAATTATCATCTCTAATTCATACTAGACAGCTACTCCAGATCTGGACCAAAACACTCTCCAAAGCTTCTTTTTCATTTTCTCATGGTTGCCAATTACTCACGGTTACCAATGTCCATCTTCTCTCTTGTTGGGATATATGTCATATAGCATTATTTATTGTGTAAACAAGGTTATTATTGTAATAATGTATTATTCATTTATCAATTATTTGATTTGTTCACATATTGTAAATTATCTATGAAAGCCTTGATTACTCATGTACTTTCACAATAAGTGAATGAGTGTTATACATAATAAGATTTAAGTATAAAATTAATAACATAAATAGTTCACAGAGACCAAACAAACATGGTTATTTTGTCTGTGATTTATTTACAGTTGCAGTCCATTTTATAAATATATGATCATCTTGATCCGAGGTAGTTCATATGATGATATGGCAATGGACGCACCTTATATGATGTGATTTTATAGGATTGGGCCCAAATGAAAATGAATTTCTTTTAATATCAATTAAACAAAGAAATTCATATTAATATACTAGATGATCATATATGAGTTGATCTAAATCCTGAGTGTACTATGAAATTCTGCATGGTAGACTATGCCCTTTGATATACATGGATGAGATCGATGTAGAATTCTCAATCAATAACTTCATACTTTGGGGACATGATTTGATATGTAGCTGATCGGTGAAATCAGACTTGTTCTCAAGTAGTATAAATATCGATCTCACGAGGACTTAATTTCTACGATTTTATTAATTTTTGATGCTAATTATTTACAAGTATCTAATTAAGGTTGGAAGGAATATTTGTTCGTTAGTTGAAGATGGTTTACTAAATAAATAAATAAAAATATAAAATAAATATAAAGGAAATTAATAATAAAGAAAACATTTAGGGTTGTGAATCCTCTTAATATTACTCTAATAATGAATTGAATCTCCTATACAAGTGTAATAAATTAGTTGTTAACCTAGAACACGAAGATATGCAAAAGTTTATGTCGATGATCAGGTGCAAACATCCAAAGTAACCCAATTAATTATATGTCTATGTTAATTAAAAAAATCTGAATTCATTAAGATCCAGTTCCAATTGTGGCTATCCACACCCAACATGTATATGTCTATCCTGGAAGGAAGTCTCTAAGATGAGATCGTGAGCTATTGAATCTAAGGTTGAAACCTAAAATCCTTTCGTCAAGTTCATTTTAAGTTTAACACGTCAATCTTATTAGTGATCATGCAACAAGAAGTATTAAGGTTAAGATTCAATAAACAAGCAACAACATCACACATTATACAAAGAAAATCAATTATGAAACTTGTGAATATTATGCTACATCACTTCCCTAAATTAAAAATAAAATGTTGGGGTTAAGGGATCCACCTTTAATATTTCAAATATAGAAATCTCACTTATTATAATATAGAAATTTTCAGTGTTATCCAATTAGGTCAAATCAGCCATGAGGGCGGTGTTATTTTTTTGTCCATAAACTAGCCATATAGGCGGTAATCATCTCTCACCTAAAGACTGACCATATAGGCGGTGTCACATTATGTCAAATAAATAAAATCAGCCATGTAGGCGGTACAACATTAATCCATATTATTATATTACAATTTCCATATTATAAATTAAGTGAGATTAATCTACCTTATCATATTAAAGGTTTCACCATTCCCCTAGCGGAAATTAACTACAAAACATAAAAGAAAGATAAAACAAACAAACTATTATTACTACTAAAAAATAAAAATACAGTACTATCTATATATACAAACAAGATACAATCCTCAGTTCCTTATTAAGAAAACTAAGGAAAATAAGAAAATTCTAAATGAAATTAGCTTCTATTTATAGGTAAATTCTTCCTTGCGCGTCGCGACGTGCACAACTATCACACATTCATCACGTGTTTTTGCTTTGCATCACGACGAACATGGTCTTATGCGTCGCGGCGTCCATGGTCTTCTGCATCGCGACACGAGCTGTGCTGAAATTCCCATTTTGCCCTTTTTGATTCGAATTTCATCGTTTTAGCCCCGAGTTGATTCCATTGATTCCCAAAACTTTATTTTT
>SKCR01048884.1:0-78092 GCA_019454045.1 Zanthoxylum bungeanum | reverse complement strand
GTTCATTCTGTGTTTAAAAAAGGGGGTCTTAGAATGACAAGCCTCTTCTGTGTCTGCCTCATTGTTGGACAATTATGACCCATAACATCACTATTTGTACAGATCATGGTGTTGTTGTACAAATTAACTATGTGACAAAGGAAATTGCCCTTTTATCATTTGTAATTGGATTACCTAGATATATAAATGATTGAAGGTCCATATGATTAGTTCCGGATTGAGATGATATGAGACAGTATCAATCCACGAAGGTTTAATCATTAAATATCCATAGTCAGAGTATTATCGAGATTAGACATCGATAATGCGTAAAAGACTAGTATTACACTTGTGCACGTTGTGGGAGCATAACGACATAGTTCTTATATATTTGGGTATTGGATACTCATGCAAGTGTAATAAGAGGTTGTGTTTATCGATGGTACGGGAACAGCTTCTCTCTGGATAGACCCCTCAGAATTCCATTGGTAGTGTGACTATGTGTCTATGGAAGTCCGAATCAGGGTGGATGTATTTGGTCTTAACCTGAGACTTGCACCGCTAATACTTGCGACAATCAATATACTTTGGTTTTGGTCGTCTAGGGCTTTAATAGGTTCTGTGTACGCCTCTTCTGGGTATATTGAGAATCGTAGTGTATTGGGTGTGATGTTAAGACGGAAGTATCACTCCAGTCATAGTGGAGATGATGATCACATAGGATACGTGACTTGTGCTCTTATGTACTGCAGTCATCTGGATAATATGACTAGGTCATGATTATCCATTTATAGAGACTAGTTACAAGAGATCCGATATGTACTTCGTACGGGGCAGACACAATTCCAGCCCCAGGCCTTGCACATGACATCCGATGCTGAATCGAAATACGCAATACTATGTATACTACACCTGATATAGATCACATACTCCTATAAGAATATTTCTGGAAAATTGGGTAGGCACAGTGCTTTGCTAGAAGCCAACCATGTATTGTAAATCGGTAAAAACGTAGTACTAGGTACGTACGTGTTCGGATAGTCCGACGACCGGATTTACTGCCAACATATCCGGGGATCTCATGGGTTGCTTCTCGAAGATTCACCGATGACGTATGACTCGCACTTTATTAATCTGTGATTAATTATAAGAGAGAGAAAATTAATATGGGATTAATTACGGAGATATTTTATCTGGGATAAAATATTATTTAAAGAGAGAGAACGATTAATTTGGAATTAATCGATAAAATAATATATTTGATATATTATACGAAATTGGATTTCGACGCGGAATTAAAATTAGATTTTAATTCGGGCGAACGAGTTAATTTAGAATTAATTCTTTAGCGACGTGAATAGTAATTTTGCTAGGCAAAATTATTTAATTGAATTTGATTTAATTACGTCGCAACGGAAAATTCGTTAATTCGGAATTAGCGAACCCGAGCCCGGGAGTGTTTGCGGGCCCACTCGCATTTCGAATTCAAGTGTGGCCCACAAGTCACATCATGCGTCACATCGCACATCATTCAAGTGATGGATGTCTTGTCACTTTGAGTGATTGACAACCAGTCACTATTCATGAGTGATGTGAGTGTTGGATTGCATTTATTGCAATTTTGCCTCCAAAATTGTCTAAGCTTTTTGGAAAAGCTTGACTAATTTTTGGTATATGTTTATTAGGTTTTTGGAAAACCAAAAATAGAACTAACACACACTCTCATATCTCTCTCTCACACAATCGGCCAAGGGCCATTTTCTTCCTTTCTTGGCTAGGCCGAAAATAACAAGAAGAAAGATGGAAGATTTGTGGCAAATCTTTCCATTGCTAGAACATGAAGAGTCATTCAAGGTGATAGGGAAACAAACTTATGAGCATGGAATCACAACACAAAGCTTGGAGCTTGGAGATCCATCCATGAAGTTGACCGAAAATGACAAGGAACACAAAGAGGCCAAAGCCGAGAGTTCAAGGAGCTTGGAAAAAGTTTTTTTTGTTCCTCGCATCGCATAACCGATCAATGTAAGTATGTTTCCGCCATTCTTCTTTGAGTATTCACACATGTTTCATTACTTGAAATCGATATTGGGACTAATCTACAAACCCAACAATGGTATATTGAGCCATTTTGAGCATGAAATTGAAATTATGGTAAAATTGGGTAAAATTGATTTGAGCATGTTGAGTGAAATTGATTGTTTAAATATGCTTGAATGATGATACATGGGTTATGCATGATCAATTTGATGAAAATTGGATTGGATCAAATTTTCCCTAATCACTTGGCTTGGCCGAATATGATGTGTGCCCTAATGTCATGGTATTTTTTGATTTTGATCATTGGATGAGTTGAAATCATTTGGTAAATGTTGATTTAGGATTTAATTGGATTGAAACCGAATCGGACAAAGAAATCCCCAAATTTCAGTGACCACTATGCATGGAAAATGATTGATTTTGTGTTGGACATGTTTTTATGATGATAAGCATAATTAATTGTGTAAATTGATGTTTGGAAATATTAATTTGGTTAATTAATTATGGCATACACTTTAGGTTAATTAAGTTATGAAATTTGGAATTTTGGTAATTTAATTAATTGGGCCAAATTTGGAATTGGGCTTGAATAGTTCTATTTGTGCTTAATGGGCTTGGTTGGGCCAAGTTTGGTTTAGGCTAATTGGTTGGATCCAATTGGGCCCAAAACCATATCCATAAAGTCCAAATATGACTTAATGGACCTTTAATTTTAATTGGGCCTAATGGGCCTAAATTGGTTTTTTGGCAAATAAGGGTGATTCCTTAAATGGGATTTGGTATTTGGGTTTGACCCATATTGACCAAAAGTCCATGCCTTAAGAAATTAATTGAAAGCCCATTGGACTTTAAATTAAATTGACATTGGATGTTAATCGGGCTTTGAGACCCATAACGATAGATTTGGAATCTAAGTCGTAAAGGCACATTAAAAAGTGTAATTATTTAATTATAATTAAATATAGAATTAGTATTAAATACAAATTAAATTGGATTTAATGTTGTAGTTTAATATAATTCGTGAATTCGTACTTTGAGTACTTATTCGTAAAACGAGTTGGACTCGCGCAAAATCAAATCGTTGTTTGAACATTGGATGGTCATTAATTTTCAGATTAATTAATTGGATTAGATTGATTGATAACATGCTTGTGTGAATACATGGATGCGATGTATGAATAATGTATATCAGATGGATATTAGATGGGTGAGGGCAATTTTGGAAATTGTTATAATAAATTTAGAATTTATTAAATTGGACCTGCGTGTCCAGCCAACCTATTGACTTTGTGTATTTCTCTTCTCACCTATTCCCCTCAATGTAAATGAGGTTTCTTTAGAAGTGTTATGTAATTGGGTAGAAGTAATACTTGTGCTAGCGGGAGAGAGGAAATGAAGAGATTTGTTCTAGGAACAATGTGTTTAAATATCCATCCGCATATCATTATTATTTTATTTATACGCGCCTTATTATGTTTTTAGAATGCATGTTTAAGGGTGTATGATGATGAGACATTAACAAAGATAATTAATTGGTTGCCAATTACGCGAAAAACCCTCATAACATATTAAGCGTTTTTCCTTCCATTGAGTGATTCTTACTCAAGATCCAAGACTGGCACTGGTGTGTTGGCCAAAGTCAAGACCTTTGTCCGTCGCGGATGTGTTTGAATCATGAAGGCTTTGTTCCATATCGGTGTCTTGTCCAAGTTGTGATTTGTTGGCCAAAGTCAAGATCACTTCTTGTCCATCGACATCGATTACGAAGCTTTCCATGGTCAATGGGTTCCGCTTAACTGTGATCATTAAGTTTGTTGTGCCAAAGCCAATGCTTAACTGATTCAGAGGAAAAAAGGTTAGGCAATATATTGGATATATTGGCATATTTAAGATATATGTTTCGGACTTGGATGTCCACCTACTGGATCTAGGAATTGGATGGGATCCAATTGATCTCAGAGATCTACCTAGTTAATTATCATACAATTTGTTGGCCAAAGTCAAGATTGTGTGTTATTTAATGGGATCCTAGCCCACTAGGAAACAAGGTTTCCCGAGTACTCCACAGAGGTTAGAGGCTCGCCGAAAAATAGTGGGAGGCAGTATTAAATTTGTAATATTCGTTTAGTTACTTGCCAATACGCGCTCATTTCAATTTTTCGTCAAATAAATTATTTATTAATTGGACTAATATTTAATCGTTGTTTTAATTAAACAGTTGGACTGTATTCAAACTATTTCAATTAATAGTTGATTTTATAATTGGATTATAGTAATCAATATAATTGAATTTAACCAATTAAATTATAGTTGATTATATATTTGGACTATAGTAATCATTATAATCAATAGTACATAAAATCGTTGATTGGATAGTTGGACTATAGCAATCAAGATAATTGAAAGATTAGCGTTTAAAATATAAACCCGGGTGAAAATGTCTTTAAACGGACTTTAATTTTCAAATTGGGAATAAAAACTCAGGATAGTCATAGGAACTGAGAAGTTGTTCCATTTGATAGAGTGACATCTTGGTCCTAAGCCCAGAGTTGAGCAAATAGTAGAACATGATATTTGGAATATTCATGTGATGATAACTTTAGTTCTTAATCCATTATGCTTGCCGCAAAGACTCCTTAATTTCTTAGTCAGAACTAAGGATTAGATCCTTATAGTATGATATTGAAATTGAAGGATATTCATAGATCTATCCTTAGATATTAGAAGTACAAATTGCAATAGAAAACTCTTGGAGAGTTAATGGCTCTACTCAAGGAGACAAAGCAAGAGTTTGCAAAGGGCAAGAAGCGCAAGACGCATCTTACTTAGACATTCCAGAAGGCCTAGGCTTTGCCGAAGGCTTCTGGGGTGTGGAAAAAGGCAAAGGAAAAATCATCATAATCATCTGGGAAGACATAGGACATATCCCAAGATGTCTGCTAAACTATGGCAAACGGGGTCACTGGAAGCGTGACTGTCGTATGGACAAGGCAGACATGAGGGAAGAGAAGACGGGGCAAGGCTCTGGCTTCAAATATGTTTGTCATAAACATGTTCACTACTAGTATTAAAATTGGATTTTAGATACTGAATGTGGTATATAAATATACGTACGGGTGTGCAGAATCTGCTGATTAGCAGTAGACTGACTTCAGTTGAGATTTACCCGTGAGTCGGAAACAGGACAAAAGTCGCTGTTTTAACCGTAGATACCTAAGTTTAGGAACTACCCTTCGGGTATGTACTTAAATTAGGAAACTGTTATAATGTAACTAGTTTGACTAGAAACATTATATCTATATCAGAGTTTAACCCGTTGCGGATATACCTTTATATTCTAGAACACTAAAATATTTCATTTTATAAAGATGATATTGAGATAAACACATTAGATGTGAATAACAGTATTTATATTTTGAATATAAATAAATCTCAAACGTATAACATGACAAATAAATAACTCAAACTGATTTGATCAGATAAGACTTATATGTGGCATTGTTGTCTGGGACACAATTAACAAGACTCGTATATCCACACTTTTGAAGAGTGGATACTAGGACAGATTTGATTCTATTCAAATAATGTCTACGAATCTAGTTTATTGGGCAAAGTGCCTAAAATACATTTTACTTGGTAAAAGTGCAAATGCCACCGATCTGTTAGCCCTTGTTCATAGTGACATAAGTGGGCCCATATCTAGCTAGGCTAGAGGTGGATATGAACACTTCGTAACCTTTACAGATGTTGCATCGTGTTATGGTTATGTGTTTCTTTTGAAACACGAATCGGAAACTTTTGATGAATTCAAAGAGTTTCGACACGAAGTAGACAAACAGATCGGCTAAAGTATTAAACATCATGATTGGACCGTGATGAAAATACTTAAGCAGTAAGTTTCTCAAATACTTGAAAGAGTATAGTATTCTTTCAATGAGGACTCCTATCGGAACACGTCAATTTGACTGTGTATCCGAACAGAGAAATCGAATTTTGTTAGACATGATAAGGTTAATCATGAGTCGCTCTGAGCTACCATTTTCCTTCAAGGGATACGCATTTAATAATGCAACACTTATTTTGAATAAGGTTCCATAAAAATCTGTTTGACCGACTTCATATTAGATATGAACAGGAAAGAAACCGGGTTTCTCATTCCTGAAGATTTGAGAATGTTAGGCATATGTTTTGATGATACCAAACTAGAACCCAAATCGGATAAGTGCCTAAATGTAGGTTATCCTTGGGAAACCAAAGTATAGTACTTATACAACTCACTATAGAACAATGTAATTGTTGCTCGCCATGTGGTTTTCCAAAGAGGAATACCTATATGCAGTGGTATGTGGGAGGAAAATAAACCTCGATGAAAATCGGAGTAATACTATTCCAGGCACCGATTGCTTAATGGAACACAAATAGTTCATCAAGGATTAACTATACCAAAATCTTCGAATACACAAGAACCGCGCAAGTCGGAGAGAGTCAGAAAATAACCTGGGAGGTATGGGTTTCTGATCTCACCTCAAGTAGATGTCAATCTTATTGAGGAATACGAACTGACTACGTATGAGGAAGTGATAAAAGGTATCGACTCCCTATTATGGCAAAGTTCCATGAAGTCCGAAATGGATTCCATGTTTGCAACCAAGTTTGGACACTGGTTGTTGTACCGGAAGACATTGTGCCTATTGGTACTATATGAATCTTCAAGGAAGACATACATGGAAGGCAACATACCAATGTACTAAGCTAGACTTGTAGCGAAAATGTATCGTTATCAACATTGTGTCGATTACGACGAAACCTTTTACTCGTTGCCATGGTTAAATCCATTTGGATAATGCTTGCTGATGCTGCATGTTTCATTTATGAAATATGTCACCTGAACGTCAAAATCGCTTTCCTCAAACGGAAACCTTTTTGGAGGATGTTTGTAATATCCTGACGGTTTTTTCATACCAAAACAAGCAAACAAGGTTTGCAAGTATTCGATCCATTTATGGATTGAAGCAAACATTGTGTTCTTGGAACTATAGTTTTGATGTAATCATAATGGTATATGGTTTAATTCAAAATGAAAAGATTCTTGTGTATATAAGGAAGTTAGTGGGATAGCACTGACAATAAATGTCCTATATAATGATGACATATCATTTCTTAGAAATGAAATTCCCATAATACAATCGGTGAAAGCTTGGCTTTCATGAAAATTCTCCATAGAATTCTTGGGAGAGACAACCTTTATTCTAGGAATAAAGATCTACTGGGATAGATCTAAAATTTGTTAGAACTATCCGAGAACTCGTACATTGAAATAAATGTACGCGACCTGGTGTCTCATACGCTTTGAGCATATGGAGTCACAATCAGGCCAATCCAAGTGATAGTCACTGGATTGATGTTAAGAACATCCTTTAGTATCTTAGATGAACTAAGGATGCTTTCTCATACTATGGAGAAGGAGAACTTGAAGTGACTGGGTTCACTGCTGCAATTTTCCTAACCGATAAATCGAATAAATCGCATCAGATGATAATCATGAAAATCCGCTTACGAAAACCTTTCCTCAGAAGAATTTTGATTGAACCGTACATAGTTCGCCTGTTGGACACTTGAGTGATTGGCTATAGGCCAAGTGGGAGATTGTTGGACAATTATGACCCATAACATCACTATTTGTACAAATTAACTATGTGACGAAGGAAATTGCCCTTTTATCATTTGTAATTGGATTACCTAGATATATAAATGATAGAAGGTCCATATGATTAGTTCCGGATTGAGATGATATGAGACAGTATCAATCGACGAAGGTTTAATCATTAAATATCCATAGTCAGAGTATTATCGAGATTGGACATCGATAATGCGTAAAAGACTAGTATTACACTTGTGCGCGTTGTGGGAGCATAACAACATAGTTCTCATATATTTGGGTATTGGATACTCATGCAAGTGTAATAGGAGGTTGTGTTTACCGATGGTACGGGAACAGCTTCGCTCTGGATAGACCCCTCAGAATTACATTGGTAGTATGACTATGTGTCTATGGAAGTCCGAATCAGGGTAGGTGTATTTGGTCTTAATCTGAGACTTTCACCGCTAACACTTGCGACAATCAATATACTTTGGTTTTGGTTGTCCAGGGCTTTAACAGGTTCTGTGTACGCCTCTTCTGGGTATATTGAGAATCGTAATGTATGGGTGTGATGTTAAGACGGAAGTATCACTCCAGTCATAGTGGAGATGATGATCACGTAGGATACGGAACTGGTGCTCTTATGTACTGCAGTCATCGGGATAATATGACTAGGTCATGATTATCCGAGTATAGAGAATAGTTACAAGAGATCCGATATGTGCTTCGTACAGGCAGACACAATTCCAGCCCCAGACCTTGCACGTGACATCCGATGCTGGATCGAAATACGCAATACTACGTATACTACGCCTGGTATAGATCACATATTCCTATAAGAATATTTCTGGAGAATTGGGTAAGCACAATGCTTTGCTAGAAGCCAACCATGTATTGTAAATCGTTAAAAACTTAGTACTATGTACGTACGTGTTCAGATAGTCCGACGACCGGATTTACTGCCAATATATCCAGGGATCTCATGGGTCGCTTCCCGAAGATTCACCTATGACGTATGACTCGCACTTTATTAATCTGAGATTAATTATAAGAGAGAGAAAATTAATATGGGATTAATTACGGAGATATTTTATCTGGAATAAAATATTATTTAAAGAGAGAGAACGATTAATTTGGAATTAATCGATAAAATAATATATTTGATATATTATACAAAATTGGATTTCAACGCGGAATTAAAATTAGATTTTAATTCGTGCGAACGAGTTAATTTAGAATTAATTCTTTAGCGACGTGAATAGTAATTTTGCTTGGCAAAATTATTTAATTGAATTTGATTTAATTACGTCGCAACGGAAAATTCGTTAATTCAGAATTAGCGAACCCGAGCCCGGGAGTGTTTGCGGGCCCACTCGTATTTCGAATTCAAGTGTGGCCCATAAGTCAAATCACGCGTCACATCGCACATCATTCAAGTGATGGATGTCTTGTCACTTTGAATGATTGACAACCAGTCACTATTCATGAGTGATGTGAGTTGTTGGATTGCATTTATTGCAATTTTGCCTCCAAAATTGTCTAAGCTTTTTCGAAAAGCTTTGACTAATTTTTGGTATATGTTTTTCGCATTTTTGGAAAACCAAAAATAGAACTAACACACACTCTCATCTCTCTCTCACACAATAGGCCAAGGGCCATTTTCTTCCTTTCTTGGCTAGGCCGAAAATAACAAGAAGAAAGATGGAAGATTTGTGGCAAATATTTCCAATGCTAGCACATGAAGAGTCATTCAAGGTGATAGGGAAACAAACTTATGAGCATGGAATCACAACACAAAGCTTGGAGCTTGGATATCCATCCATGGAGTTGACCAAAAATCACAAGGAACACAAAGAGGCCAAAGCCGAGAGTTCAAAGAGCTTGGAAAAGTTTTTGTTGTTCCTCGCATCCCATAACCAATCAATGTAAGTATGTTTCCGCCATTCTTCTTTGAGTATTCACACATGTTTCATTGCTTGAAATCGATCTTGGGACTAATCTAGAAACCCAACACTCATGTGCTCCTAGTCTGGCAGGTTAGTATTTTTACATGATTCTTCATCATGCAAGTTAGTGTGCGTATGAGGTTTATATGATTTCTTAGTGTTTCTTGTAAATGTCTTCTCACACACATAATTTTCCTTCTTATATGAGACTTGGTCTCATATATGGTGCCTTGAATTGGTAGTCTTAAACTTTCTTTACTAGGGCCTCAGTTTGGTTTGAATTTTGACTAGTTAGCATTGTACTACTTCTTTAAAAAAAACAAAAAAAAATCTGATACTCATATGCTTAGTTGTCAGACTATGATGGGGAGTAAATAACACATTTGTTTTTGTCCGCGTGGCATTGCATTTGACTACCTCTGTAAGTGTTCCGTAATTTCTTGAGTTCATGCTTCTTAATCTAGATTCATGCCATAAACTCAGATCTTAAGTCTCATTTTGTTGAACATGATTTTTATTACACTAAAACACTAGATATGTTTTGCTCATTATATTCATCTCATCCATGCCTAAATACGTTTGTGTCGGGTATATGACTTGTTTCACCCTTCTGTTGTGTCTGGGTATAATTAGATCTTGTACGTCGGTTGTCTCGTGCCTTCTTGTGGTTTCCCTAGGATGTGCATCTGGCGTGCATTACCCATTCAAATGTTTTTTTTCAGTGAAATGGCGTGCGAGAAGCATTCGATAGTTCGTTCGAACTCTCACTGTGCATTTAAGTTATTAACTATTTATTTTCGTTCCCATGCCTCACTCTCTCTATCTCAAAAATAACTTTTCACTTCACCATTAATCTTTTCTCTTAAATCAAGCCATTTGTTTGGTGCATTATCATCCTCTTGTTAGTGATTTTCATCATTTCAAAGGTATTTCATTTTTCCTTTTGATTTTTGAGTTATTTGATTTAGGGATTTGCCTTTCTAAATCTCTTTTTTAGGGTGTGGTTGTGGTTTTTTTGCATCATGCATCATTGTCCAGATCTACTTAGTCTCATTTTATCCTACTTTTGTGTCTATTTGGAGTTTGCATATCATTTGGAAGAGATTTATCTTGTTTTGGGATCACATACATTAGAACACCTATGAACACCATTCAAAGATTTGACGTCTGAATGCTTGAATTGGACGTTCAAATTCCCTATAAAAAAGTTTATCATATTTTTCTAGTTTTCTCCTATATGCATTCATTCTTCATGGACGGTTTTGTATTACACTTATTTATTTCCTTTGTGCATCCTAGATGCCTCTTAAATTTATTGGTTCCAAGAAGTGTTCTCGTGACTCTCTTTCTCGCGATCATTTTCGCAGCCCCATTGTATAGAGCTTATATAATGATCATTTCTCTCAGCGCAAGCCATTTTTGGAGCGTAATGTTCTTGAAGTGGAATTGCGTGATTCATGAGTTTCTGCTTTTATTCTGAAGTGTTCAATTATTTTATGCCAATATGGAGGTTATCGCTCCTATATTTTTATTTTTATTATGGGACACACATCACAGATTGATGCTACGATCGTTTCTTGCCTCATGTCCATTCCAGAGGTTGCGTTTCCTTAGTTTTCCCGGAGGCCTGGTCAGGGCCATTCCGATTAGGTCATTCTTGATGTTTCTACTAGATGTCAACGTCCATTCTCTGGCGGTTATGTAACTATTGCTATGCTATTTCCTAGGTATCGCTTGCTCAATAGGATTGCTTGCCATAATCTGTGGCCTAAGTCTTATGTCAACACTCAGCCCATCTTGCATAAAGCCTATCTACGCTACTGAGCAAGGCATGTCCTTTGTCATTCTTGATCAGATTATTCGCCAGATAACTCACACTCCCACATCACCGCACTCCGTGCATTCTCTTTCATACATATGTCTCATTCACTGGATCATTTCTTTATATATTCCAAATTTTGTTCATGATGCTTCATTCCCTCTTATGCGGCTTATCGTAAGACAGACCTCGACAACTGGTGTTGCATATATCAAGTCAAATGATCGTCAGCCTGAGTCACATACTTCAGAAGGTTCTTATTATGTTCCCACTTCTTCCATTCTGCCTTCTACATTTTATCCCTCCTCCGCTACCATTGCACCACCTAATCTCTATCAGAGCTTGTTAGAGAACAATACCTATTTACCGGACTAGCTCCAACTTTTGTCTAGCATTTTGACCAAGATTCATACTCGTGTTGCCTAGTTATATGAGCGTGCCAAATGTGAGGATGCTGTTGGATTTGGTGCTTGGAGCGCCAATCCGAATAATATATTATACATTATATTTTAATATTTATTAATAAAATAACTATATTTTCATTTCAAACCTTATTGATGGTAATGTCATTATACATATTAGATTGATGTATAAATATGCTAAAAATGACATCGACCTTAGAATAGTCATCTAGTAATACACGACACTGTGTGGTCCGACATTGGGATAATATTATTATCATTATAAACTATTAAGTAAATATTCATTCATTGGTTTTGGAAATACGATCGAATTTCTATAACCTACAAGACTAACACATGTCGTATATTGAAATTGGAGTTCCAATGGTTTAACCCGATGTACCATCAGCTTTGGAAGCTCGTATAGACATGTGGGTATTCGTTGGAGCGAATATTGAATGACTCACAATTGATTCCTAATAGTTAGAAGTACACATCACCATCAATAGGGAATCTCCTTGAGTCGAGTAGCATATGTGATCCTTTGACTATAGGATAACATTGATTTTGTGTGTGGTCCTCCATGCTTAGATGCCATATATGTCAGATACATTTCATGGTATGACTCATCGGGTGTTGACTGATGCACTCATTAATATTAGAAATGGATATCAAGATAGGATCCGCAAGCCCTTATGTGTACCATAATGGGTTTAGATATCCATGTGATTAAGTCATGATTTATAAGACTATGGTCAAAGACGATCACCTAAGGTGGATTGCATATATCAGAAATGGTTTATGATTAGTTGTAAAGAATCCTGAACATGTCGACGTGAGGTGTGTTAGGGATATGCCATATACCCAACTTGTGGATGGGCTATATGTACATGTATTTGTAATATTTTCATTAATTAATAAAATGAATATCTTTATTATACGTGTCTTACATAACTTATATGAATCATCAACATTGTAATAAAGCCCTTGGAGTAATAAGACGATGGCTTTCACGCCTTATGAGAATCATTACTCTTAAATATTCCTAGTCATAGTTTTGTGAATAATCTGGGCGTTCACAAAGCGGAGAGACTAGCATGATGATATGATTATCCCTTAAGTGGGGTAGCCGATCTCATAGCCTACTAGCGGAGATCCGTCCGCTTGGTGTATCACATGGATGCATGAGTTGTTCGTGTCCATCGAACTGACCGCCGAAAGTTTTCACATGGAATGTTTATCCCATGTGTCTGTGAGAACTTTCATGTATCGATTGTATGACTAGTCCTTAGACTTGAGGTCTTTACAATCTTATGTGTGGATCAAATAACTTTGACATTCTCCTTTCCCGGTTCAAAAGATCCGGTCATAAGGATATGATTGGGTCATTTGTTGAAACACATGAAGTTTGTAAAGATACAACAGAGAATCACCACTCTCTCGGATAATATTTTATTATAAGAGTAGTATTCCAGTTCACGGGTTGATATGTGTGATCAGTGCTTGAGACTGTGGCCACATCGGAAGAATCATGTGAGATTCTTGGGTTAGCACGATTCATGACACTATCAACATCATACATTTGACCATATGGGTAGACACTTTCCGTACCCTAGGTCAATAGGTGGGGATACAGTGAAGCGAGGGACCATATCATATGTAAATCGCATACAGAATGTGTATATATATCTTTCCTTCTCATTTGGGAGCCTTGGCATGTTGCTAGATGTCAACTTGGTCATTGAAATCGAGCGACCATCTGATCGGAGGATAATTTATGTTCGATTAAATTATCACAATTCATTTCATGTCCAACTTGAGGGGAACCCAAAAGGTCACACACAACAAAGTCGAAATCAATGGTTAACAGTGCACAATACATATTTAACACCATATATGATTGCTGTAGGGATTATTCATAAATGGTTCAATGTGTTTAATTATTGAACAGATCATTTATGAGGTTTCATAGTGGCTTATAGATTGGTGAATGGCGATAGGGGCACTTTGGGAATTGGAATAAATAGATTAAAAAATACTATTCATGTGAATAGTAACACGTGAATAGTACCGTGTGAATAATAAAATTTTTTTATTTAATTTTGTTATTTGTTTTGAATTCCAATTCGGCCCAAACTCTTATTAGGGTTTTATAATCTCATTAAACCACTAAATTAAGATCCAATGGCTACGATTAAATTGGCTTTTATCTCACATTGGATTCTTAATTAATTTTGTTGTCTTTAGAGCACTATATAAACCCAAAGAATTCTTCACAAAATTTTGCACCAAACCTTTCAAAATATTGGGTTTATATAAGTGAGCAACTCTAAAGTTTAAGAGTAAGCCACTGATTTTGAGGATCCTTAAGTCTAATTGACTAGAGGAATCTCGAGTTAAAAGTTTTGAGGTATTTACCTAGGCTAGCACCAAGGGAAAAATACCCGTGCACTCAAGGCGTAGTCTTGCCGTTGAGTTTTGGCTTTGGTGTGTGCATCTTTGGAGGCCACACACTTGGGTGGATCTTTGGAACGTGGAAGAGCTTGCTGAGTTCGAGAAAAGCTTGTAGATTGGAGGGAGGACTGGAGGAGTCTACGGTTCAAGTAATTCTTTTTCTTTCTTTATTTTAATTAGAGTTCTTATGATAGTTAGCATATTTTGGTTTATGTTCTTTGCATGTTTTATGAGTTTTATGCTTAGAATATATAGTAACATGCATAGGCTTGTAGAATAATAAAAACAAATGGGTCTTGGGCAAAGGGAAAGCGGCATCATAATTTTAATTATTTATTTTTCCGCTGCGCACTCGCGACCGCTTCCCAACAGTGGTATCAGCACGCCGTTTGTTTTTTGATTAGTTCTCACTCATTTGAACTCGCATTGGGTGTTTAAAAGCTCGTTGGAAAGCTAACACCTGAACTTAATTTTAGGCACAAGTTTTGCATGATTTGGTTAAGATTTGAATTATGAAATGGCATTTAAATTTCACGGGTCTGCAGAAAAACGTGAATAGTAAATTTATTTGAATAAAATAAAATGCAATATCATAATTAAATATTAATCAAAGTTATTTAATGCCTAAAATAATTCCATCATATTAAAACTCATATGCTTGATGATTCTATGTATGATTATAATTGGCATGATTATTTTAGGGTGCAAGAATCTAGAAACTTTCTAAGAAATAGAGAGTGTATTGCTTTTCCCTTAGCTAAGTAATTATTCCATGATGAACTTATAGATTTATTACCTTTAGGCTAATAAATATAAATCACTTAATTATAATAAAAGACATTATAAAAGATACAAGTGGGGTGGGACCAAGGCGTTAATAAAACTTTCCAAACTAAAGTTAATTTAACCAAAGATATTATTAGAGTTAGATAATGATTTGGTGTCTTCCTTCACTCACTACCTTTTTATAGCCAAAAGCAATGTTTAAAAATACGGTGCGGCGCCTCGAGGCGGCCGGCCATTGAGGCGCGAGGCGGACCGCCTCGAGGCGGTGAGGCGGGCGCCTCAATCCGAAAATCGGAAAAATAATCCAAAATACATTCATTTCTTCATAATTCATAGTATGTTCAAAAAACTATTGATAAGTAATCCAAAATACATTACTTTCTTCATAATTCATAGTATGTTCAAAAAATTATTGATAACTAATCCTTAAATAAGCTATCATTAGTGTCTAGCGGCATGAAGCTTGGGTCAAAATCTCTGTCATCATCAGATGGGTCATCATCCAAAGAACCTTCTTCACTTGTATTGTCTTCATCCACTAATTGTGGAGCTTTCCCTTTCCCTAACAAATAACATAAAGTAGTATTATTTTATTTTTTAATTTGATTATATAAATTGCATTATTCTTCATCACTTCTAACTCTTAACCTAATCTAACTTTGTTAACAAAATATCTCTCACAGTATGTTAAACCAACTAGTACAAGCTAATAATGTTAAATCTCTCAATAATACCATGAGTCATACTTAATTTCCCATCGCAATTACAGTTGTCAAATACATAACATACCGACTTGAAGCAGCGACGAAGATTGCAGAGACGACGCCGAGAAAGATTCAGGCAGAGACGACTTCAGGCAGAGACGACACCGAGAGACAAAGATTGCAATAGAGACGAAGCCGAGAGCGACGAGGTTGCACTTCTGGAGAGACGAAGCCGAGAGCGACGAGGGAGAAAGACGAACCTTAATCTTGATTTAGGTTTTGTTTTGTTTTTTTTTTAATTTTATCAACTGAAACGACGACGTTTTGGAAGCCCAAAACGTCGTCATTTCATTTTATAATTTTAAAATAAAAAAAACCTTCTTCTGTTGAGGCGGCCTGAGGCGGCCGCCTTAACAGAAGAAGGCGGCCGTTTTTAAAATACCGCATAAGGCGGGCGCCTCGACGGGCCATCGCCGCGAGGCGGTGCCTCGAGGCGGCCGCCTCAAGCGTTTTTTTAAACACTGGCCAAAAGGAAAAGTTGTGAAGACACCTAGATAATCATTTACTCAAAGCTTTCCTTAAATCATATTTAAAGTGTTGGATAATTTGGAGGATCTATTGTTTATTCCTGTCATCAAGGTGATAAGAACCTAAGAGGTAAGGGTATTTAAGAGAGTTCGCTCCACCATCCCTCTGGGGAATTTTCAATGGAGGAATCCATTTGACAGTTATTGACTTAAACTTGCTAAAATCCTCAATAATAATTTAAGTCTTTACCTCCCATTGTAAAGTATAGACCCAAATGGATTAAACCGTATTGGCAGAACTAGGCTTTACCAGACTGACCAATACATAATTGTCCCTAAATCATACTATTGACAATGGTTTGACTTTTCTGAGTCATAAGATGCAGTGACCCTTAGGCGTGGTCTTATAACTTAGTGGCAAAGATTGGGTATCCACGAGGACTAGCATAAACTATGGCATGTTTGATTGCCCAACCCAATGATCAAGGAATTGTGATTTATATCATAAATTGGTTGGGAACCAACCTCATTATCGTATTTGATAACGACCGGTCCTAGTCAGAGTTATGAAATGATGATAATGAGATCATTGCCCACAAGAAATCCATCATATTGGGGTTGATGCGATTTGCTTAAAATTTTAAAACAATTGAGTGGGAGAAAATTCATAATATTAAAAGCCCATGTTATTATGAAACATTAGTGAAAAACATATTCCTAATTTTAACATTCTCTCTTAACAGGTGGGTTAAAATATTTCACAAACATTCAAATGGCAAACAGAGTATCACTTCGTTCCATCCTTGATGAGCATAAGCTCAAATGGGACAACTACAATGACTGGTTTAGAAATCTTAAAATTGTCTTACGACACGAAAAGATTTTCTATGTTCTTGAAAGACCGTTTCCCCATGAACCCACAGAAGATGCTGACCAAAATACATTCGATGCTTGGAAGAAACACATCGATGATGATGAGCAAGCAGTTGGCATAATGCTTGGCTCTATGTCGGATGAACTTCAGAAAGCTCACGAAGATATGGATGCTCAAACCATCATCTTTCACTTGAAGGAGTTGTATGCAACTTCCGTTCATACCGTGAGATTCCAAGTGTCATGTGCCTTATTCCAAACGAGGTATAAGGAAGGATCTGTTAGTGGACATGTGCTTAAGATGATTGGCCACATTGAAAAATTGGCCAACCTCGGGTTCATCATGGATCATGAGATATGTCAGGATCTAATTCTTCAGTCCTTACCAAAATAATTCTCTAACTTTATTATGCAGTTTCATCTGTCTGATAAAGAAGCTACTTTAGTAGAATTCACAATCTGATAAAGCAAGCAGAGAAGAACTTGAAACCGGAGTTTAAAACCTCCGTCATGCTTACGGGTACGGACCTGAAGCCACGAGGCCTAAAGAAAAATAAGGGCAAGGCCAAGGCTTCAGATCACCTAAAGCCCAATGGTAAGGTGGAATGAGAAATGTTTCTTTTGTGGAAAGAAGGGTCATTGGAAGAAAAACTGCCGATCCTTGAAAGCCAAGGAAGCTAGGGAAGCCCAAGAGGCCAAGAAGCCCAATGCTTCAGGTATGTTGTATATGATTGAACTATATTCTCAAAACTCTGAACCTTCTACTTGGGTGCTTGATACCGGTTGTGGGACTCACTTGTGTAACAATGTGTAGGGCCTGAGAAACAGTAGGAGACTCCGTCATGGGGAGGTTGACTTACGCATGGGTAATGGAGCAAAACTGGATGCATTGTGCGTGGGGACTTATTCATTAGTTTTTCATAATGGTTTAGTTTTAGACTTAGAAGATTGTGTTTATGTACATTCTCTAGTAAAGAACATCATTTCATTTTCTTCTTTATGTAATAAAGGCTTTTCATGCCTAATAAGTTGTAATAATATTCTATTTATTTCAATGAAATAAAATATGGAGATGGTATTTTGAATAATGGTATCTATGTCTTACAAACTAACAAAGAATGTTCAACCTCTAATATATACAACGTTAACTCGAATAATCTCAATGAATCACTTCTATGGCACAGTCGCTTAGGTCATATCAATGAAACAAGATTAACTAAGCTACATAAGGATGGGTATTTCAAACCCTTCAAATATAAACCTTATGGAACTTGTGAGTCTTGTTTACTTGGTAAAATGACCAAATTACCCTTCAAAGGTAAAAAACAGCCTGCAACAGAGACATTAGAACTCATACATTCTGATGTATGCGGACCAATGTCAGTCACCACTAGAGGTGGATTCTCCTACTTCATTACCTTTATCGATGATCACTCGCGATATGGGTATGTGTACCTTATGCGGTATAAATATGAAGCCTTTGAAAAATTCAAAGACTTCAAAGCTGAAGTAGAAAACCAGCTTAATAAAATTATTAAGTCACTAAGGTCTGACCGAGGTGGTGAATACTTAAACAATGAATTTCAAGATTACTTGAGAGAAAATGACATTGTTTCCCAGTGGACTCCTCCGAGAACTCCACAGCATAATGGGATCTCCGAAAGAAGAAATCAGACATTATTAGATATGGTCCAATCAATGATGTCATGCACAGATCTACCTATTTCATTTTGGGGTCTTGCTTTAGAAACTACAACACTACTACTAAACCAAGTTCCTTCCAAGACTGTTAGTCAAACACCATATGAGTTATGGTCTGGGAAACGTCCTAGTCTTAGTTATCTAAGAGTTTGGGGATGTGACGCATATATCAAGCTCATACAAACTAACAAATTGGATGATAAGGCAGTTAAATGTAAGTTAGTAGGATATGTCTTGAACTCAAGAGCATACGTGTTCTACGTCCCAAATGAATAAAGAACATTTGTCTCACGAAATGCTAAATTTTTAGAGAATGAAATCCTTCTCAAGAAATATAGTGGGAGTAGACTTGACCTGGATGAGGTATGAGAAGAAAAAACTAACATAGAACTAGACCCCAGGCCCCTCAAAAGGGCAGCGACGGAACAACCACAAGGTTATGAACTCAGAAGGTCTGGTAGGGAAAGACATGAGCCTGAAAGATATGTTTCCATATTGATGAGGAACATGATCAGATCATTGATAATGACGATCCCACCAGTTATGACGAAGTAATGCGTGACATTGATTCAGTCAAGTGGCTTGGGCCATGAAATTCGAAATAGACTCTATGTATCAGAATCATGTCTGGGACTTGGTAGATGCACCTGAAGAGATAAAACCCATAGGCTGCAAGTGGATTTACAAGCGTAAAACTGATGCAGAAGGCAATATCCAAACCTATAAGGCTAGATTGGTGGAAAAAGGTTATAGATAAATCCAAGGAATTGACTATGAGGAAACCTTCTCGCTTGTTGCAATGATAAAGTCCATTCGAATTTTACTGGCACTAGCTGCACACTTTGATTATGAGATTTGGTAGATGGATGTCAAAACAACTTTCCTTAATGGGAACCTCCTAGAGGAAGTCTATATGACATAACTTGAGGGGTTTGCATCTAAGGATGATCATAATAAAGTATGCAAGCTTAAATGATCCATTTATGGACTCAAGCAAGCCTCCAAAAGTTGGAATATACGATTTGATGAGACAATCAAAGAATTTGACTTCATAAAAAATGTAGACAAGCCTTGTGTTTACAGGAAAAGTAGTGGGAGTGCTGTTGTATTTCTTGTATTATATATCGATGACATATTAATCATCGGGAATGATATTCCCATGATGCAAGCCACCAAGCAATGGTTATCTTAGAATTTCTCCATGAAAGATTTGGGAGAAGCAGCCTACATCCTCGGCATTAAGATCTACCGTGATAGATCTAAGAGGTTGTTAGGACTTTCTCAATCTACGTACATAGATAAAGTTTTGAAAAGATTCAAAATGGAAGATTCCAAAAGAGGAAATTTACCTACTTGTCATGAAATCAAATTATCTAAGGAGCAATGTCCACATACTCCTTCAGATAGAGAGCGTATGAGTAGGATCCCTTATGCTTCAGCAATAGGATCGATCATGTATGCCATGCTATGTACAAGACCTGATGTCTCTTATGCTCTTAGCATAACGAGCATGTATCAGACAAATCCTGGTGAGCAACACTGGGCAGCTGTCAAAACAATCTTCAAGTATCTGAGAAGAACTAAGGATGTGTTTTTGAAATACGAAGATTGTTTTGAGATGAAAGTTATTGGTTACTGTGATGCGAGCTTTCAAACCGATAGGGATGACAGCAGATCACAAATAAGATATCTGTTTACTTTGAATGGCGGTACTGTCAGTTGGAAAAGCTCAAAGCAGTCAACTACAACGGACTCCACCACTGAAGTTGAGTATATTGCAGCATCTGAGGCAGCTAAAGAAGCAGTGTGAATAAAGAAGTTCATCACGGAACTGGAAATGCTTCCAGCGATAAAGAATGGCATCACGATGTATTGTGACAACACGGGCGTTATTGCTCAATCAAAGGAACCAAGGTCCCACCATAAATCCAAGCATGTACTCAAGCGATTTCATCTCATCAGGGAGATTATTGAGAGAAAAGAAGTTATTATAGAGAAAATTCCCACAGAAGATAATCTTGCAGATTCTCTGACTAAATGACTGACTCAACAACAGCATGATAGGCACACCGAGAGTATGGTGTCCAGATTCATACAAGTTGGCTATATTGCAAGTGGGAGATTGTTAGGGATATGCCCTATACCCAACTTGTGAATGGGCTATATGTACATGTATTTATAATATTTTCATTAATTTATAAAATGTCAATCTTTATTATACGTGTCTTACATAACTTATATGAATCATCATCACTGTAATAAAGTCCTTGGAGTAATAAGACGATGGTTTCCACGCCTTATGAGAATCATTACTCTTAAATGTTCCTAGTCATAGTGTTGTGAATAATCTGGCGTTCAAAAAACGGAGAGACTAGCATGATGATATGATCCACCCTTAAGTGGGGTAGCTGATCTCATAGGCTACTAGGGGAGATCCGTCTGCTTGGTGTATCACATGAATGCATGAGTTGCTCGTGTCCATCTAACTGACCGCCGAAAGTTTTCATATGGAGTGTTTATCCCATGTGTCTGTGAGAACTTTCATGTATCGATTGTATGACTAGTCCTTAGACTTGAGGTCCTTACAATCTTATATGTGGATCAAATAACTTTGACATTCTCCTTCCCCGGTTCAAAAGATCCGGTCATAAGGGTATGATTGGGTCATTTGTTGAAACACATGAAGTTTGTAAAGATACAACCGAGAATCGCCACTCTCTCAGATAATATTTTCTTATAAGAGTAGTATTCCAGTTCCTGGGTTGATATGTGTGATCAGTGCTTGAGACTGTGGCCACAGCGGAAGAATCATGTGAGATTCTTGGGTTAGCACGATTCATGACACTATCAACATCATACCTTTGACCATATGGGTAGACACTTTCCGTACCCTAGGTCAATAGGTGGGGATACAGTGAGGCGATGGACCATATCATATGTAAATCGCATACGGAATGGGTATATATATCTTTCATTCTCATTTGGGGGCCTTGGCATGTTGCTAGATGTCAAACTTGGTCATTGAAATCGAACGACCATATGATCGGAGGATAATTTATGTTCGATTAAATTATCACTATTCATTTCATGTCTAACTTGTGGGGAACCCAAAAGGTCACACACAACAAAGTCGAAATGAATGGTTAACAGTGCACAATACATTTTAACAATATATATGATTGCTGTAGGAATTGTTCATAAATAGTTCAATGTGTTTTATTTTTGAACAGATCATTTATGAGGTTCTATAGTGGCTTAGGGATTGGTGAATGACGATAGGGGAACTTTGGGAATTGGAATAAATAGATTTAAAAAAATACTATTCACATGAATAGTAATGCGTGAATAGTAAAATTTTTAATTAATTTTGTTATTTGTTTTGAATTCTAATTCGGCCCAAACTCTTATTAGGGTTTTATAATCTCATTAAACTACTAAATTAAGATCCAATGGCTAAGATTAAATTGGCTTTTATCTCACATCAGATTCTTAATTAATTTTATTCTTTTGGAACACTATATAAACCCAAAGAATTCTTCACAAATTTTTGCACCAAACCTTTCAAATCTTGGGTTTATATAAGTGAGCAACTCTAAAGTTTAAGAGTAAGCCACTGATTTTGAGGATCCTTAAGTCTAATTGACTAGAGGAACCTCGAGTTAAAAGTTTTGAGGTATTTGCCTAGGCTAGCACCAAGGGCAAAATACCCGTGCACTCAAGGCGTAGTCTTGCCGTTGAGTTTTGGCTTTAGTGTGTGCATCTTTGGAGGCCATACACTTGGGTGGCTCTTTGGAACGTGGATGAGCTTGCTGAGTTCGAGAAAAGCTTGTAGATTGGAGGGAGGACTGGAGGAGTCTACGGTTCAAGTAAGTCTTTTTCTTTCTTTATTTTAATTAGAGTTCTTATGATAGTTAGCATGTTTAGGTTTATGTTATTTGCATGGTTTATGAGTTTTATGCTTAGAATATATAGTAACATACATAAGCTTGTAGAATAATCAAAACAAATGGGTATTGGCAAAGGGAAAGCGACATCATAATTTTAATTATTTAATTTTCCGCTGCGCACTCGCGGCCGCTTCCAAATAAAAACAATCCTCAAGTATCTGAGAAGAACTAAGGATGTTTTTTGACATACGGAGATGTTCTTAGATGAAAGTCATTGGTTACTGTGATGTGAGCTTTCAAACCGACAGGGATGACAACAGATCGCAAACAGGATATCTGTTTACTTTGAATGGTGGTGCTGTCAGTTGGAAAAGCTCAAAGCAGTCAACTACATCGGACTTCCACCACCGAAGCCGAGTATATTGCAACATCTGAGGCAGCTAAAGAAGCAGTCTGGATAAAGAAGTTCATCACGGAACTGGAAGTGCTTCCTGTAGACACTGCATTTTTGCATATCATGCCCAATGACGAGTCTCGTAAGGAGGCACTACCTTTTACGTCGTGGAAGTTGCGGGAAACAAACGTTGGAAGGGTAAGTTGGAAATTGGAATTATTGTTGGATTTAACTTGGTTTTCTAGCTTCGATTTGCTCGTTGGATCTCTGCTTATGCTCGGCCCAAGAACCCATAAGCCAAACCCAAATACCCAAGCCCACCAAAAGAACCCAAATCCATACCCAACCTACAAAAGAACCAAACCCATGCCCAAAAACACCACACCTCACGCCCAAAACACCATACCACACAACCACCTTTCCTTTTTTTCCAAATCAATAAATATTCCCCCCATTTTCTATTTCCCTCATCTCACGTCCCACCTTCCTTTCCAACAACTCAACTAATTCAACAAAACCAATTAATTAACACCACTCATTTCACATTAAATATTACCCCATAATAAATTATATCTCCAACCCTCCACCAAATAGAATTTAATTGCCTCATTCCCCACTCTCCATTATAAAATGGAAACAAACCACACTTGCACCCCTGGCTGGAAGAATCCACGTGAAACCCTTCCCCATTCTTATCAAGAGCCACTCACCCTCCATTCAAAACAACACCATGCACAGCCTAATCAAATAAACCCTCACCTCAGCCCCTCATCTTCATGCCAAAACTGCCATCCTTCACTACTTAATTCATCCATATACAGCAGCCCATATCCCCTGCAAAACAGCCCCAAACAGCAGCCCAAAATACCATAGAGCAGAAGCCTAAAACCAACCAAAAAGACCTAGCACGTAAGAGGATATACCTAGCACAGATGGAGCACATAGGCAGCAACATTTAGCACTTGAAAAGCACACAAAGTCTTCTCTTCTCAAGCCGGAAAGACAGCAGCAACACAGCACAGCAAAGCAAAGGGAAAACAGCGAGCAAATCAGCAGGATAACCAAGGAAAAGGGGAATCAGTGAACCAGAAAGGTTGCGGAGCACAACCCTTCCGGCGGCCGTGAAACGTGCTTCCAAAAGACGACGCAAAAAAGGTTAGACCTGAGGGCATATAATACTTATTCTCTTCGCATGAATTAATAATTTAGAAGCATGATAATTATGATATTTAAGTATGCATGAATCAGTTTAGTATGTTAATTATGTGATGTGATCCCGGATGGACGGAATATATGTTATTTCTTGTGGTATATCGGATGGAAACTCGGACATAAATTCCGTAGCCGAATCCGAATGGACGGTAGTGCGGTTTGTACTCGGGATACAATGCCACGTACCACTTGAAAGACACACGTATTCGTTTCATCTAAACTTGTGTTTGAGTATGATTTAGATTAGTGTGTTATTTGTTTCCTTCTGCATGATTAAGATGTTTTAACATGTGATAGTTTTATGCATGACTAGTTGGTTGTGATAGAGCATGATTTAATTGTTTAATATGTTAATCTGTATGCATGATTTAAGGGTCCATGTGATTAGATATGCCGTTGTGGGGATCTTGTTTGAATGACGCATCCAAAACTGCATGAATGTATGTAATCTGCCAATTACCGTTCGAACGCGTCATCGAACGCCATACGAACGAGAACATTCTGCCTCATTTCTGTTCGAACGCGTTTTCGAACGCCATACGAACGAGAACCTTCTGTCTCTACCGTTCTAACGCGTTATCAAACGCTACTCGAACGCACATACCTCTAGCGTCAGGTCTCATTCCGTTCGAACGCGTTTTCGAAAGCCATACGAACGAGAACATTCTGCCTCATTTCTGTTCGAACGCGTTTTCGAACGCCATATGAACGAGAACATTCTGCCTCATTTCTGTTCGAACGCGTTTTCGAACGCCATACGAACGAGAACCTTCTGTCTTTACCATTCGAACGCGTTTACGAACGCAACGTGAACGCTCACGGTCTTCCTGCGCCACATCATGACATATCTATCTAATATATAGTTATCTCCTTGAACTTTATGCATTTGTATTACTTCTTTAGTTATCTATTTCTGTTATGCACTTGAACACCTTTTCTTAATATGCATGTTTGTAAGAATGTTCTTTGTTTGTGCTTTTGTGAAGTTGTATGCTTTTGGAATGTTAATTTATCTTCATGCTTGAATTCGGACATAGATTACATGCGAATAGGTTGCATGCAGATATGAAAATATGCTAAATGTAGACACATGATTTGTATATGGGAATTTAAGTGTAAGTTTTATTGTTATGCATGAGAATTTAGAAGCATGATACCCTTGGAAATGAGTGCTACTCAAGCATGATTAGTGTTATTACGTAAATCCTTTCATTACAAGTGATATGAGTAAGGGACCATTCCGAACCCAACGTTTGAGGTCTTCCCTGCGAGGGGTGAGTGCGGCCTTAAATCTTATTTTCCCGGCTCACACCGGGTGGCGACTCCATCATTCTCCGGTTTAGTCCCCGTGGCTACTCCATACTCCCAACTAGGCCCTGAGTCTAGAACAGCATGCGTCGTCCAGTTTCTGTGTCCTACAGTCTGGCGACTCCACTGGGGATAAAGAATTGGCCCCGAAATATTGTCTTGTAATGTTTGGATTTATGTTTTAATTGACCGTGTCTATAGTGGATAAAGTGGGGGTTTAATCAAGGGCACTTTGAGGCTAGGTAATGGTTTGGTGTCTTCCTTCACTCACTACCTTTCTAGAAGGAAAAGCTGTGAAGACACCTATATGGCCATCTACTCGTAGCCTTTGTGATGAACTAATTTGGAGGACTCGTTGTTTATTCCTGACACCAAGCGATAAGAGCCTAAGAGGCTTTGGGTACTTAAGTGAGCCTCGCTCCACCTTCCCTCTGGGGAATCTACAACGGGAAATCCATTTGACAGTCCGTCACACACCATAGCTCATTGGCACGTACCTTAGTGTATAAAAAAAGGGTGTGCTCACTTGGTCGCTCGAACCCTTGAGCGGGGAGACCTAGTTGTGAGCCATCCTTCGCCGGTGAGAGCCTTTGTCTATACTCTTGCTAAACCACCCATAGACCGGGTTGGCTAAAGTAACAATCATCTCCTCGAGAATGTGCTTATGGGCCATTTCCATTTGGAGGCAGTTGAACCTTTTATCAGAAATGCGAACTTGTTGGGCCATTTAAACTGGGGCGAGTTCGTATCTTATGACTATTAGGCCCAAAGCTTCTAAAATGTCAATGGGCCATTTTGTAGAAATTATCATGTCATGTTTGCATCATCTTTCTTCTATGCTTGTGTTTGGGAACATTGCCGTTTGGATTCACTTGGTCCATTTGTCATGGGATATGGGCTTGTTGGGCCATTTAAACTGGGACAAGAACGTATTTCATGGCTATTGGGCCAGAGGCTTCTAAGCGATTAATGAGCCGCTTTGTGATTGTGTTCGGAACATTACTATTTGGATTTAGTCGGGCCTTTTTCCATGAGATGTGAACTCATTACTATTTGAGAGTTTTTATTTATCTAGTATGTTATATATATCACATGCACCTCGTGCACCTCACGCATACATACATCATGCTAACCCCTTATGTTTTAAAAAGCCATCATAGATACCTGTTGGGTTAGGGAAGGGAAAAGACTCACCAATAAGACAGTGACAACCATGAGTGAATCTGGTAATGAGGTATCCCGTATGGATCAGTTAGAGAACGGTCTCGCCAAGATTACTGAACAGTTGCAAGCCTTGACTACTGCTATGGCTGGTATGGCCGTGCCCCGTGCTGGGGGAAATTCTGAGAATGTGAGGCATGAGGAGCCTCCGAATGGGTTGGGGGATGATATCCCCGCTTTTGATGATGATATGGCAGAGTATGCAACAAGGAGAGTATCTGGGTCACAGACAGAGTTACAGAAACTTTGGGATCAGGTTGAGTCAGTTACCCGTAAGATGAGGGGTAAGAATGAAGATTTGCTGGATTATGACACACTGACCTTCGAGGAACAGTTGCCGGCACAGTTCAAGATGCCTGATATGGCTAAGTTTAACGGGAATGGGGATCCAGGGGTGCATCTCCGACAGTTTGTATCAGTTATGAGTTCAGTTGGCTTATCCCAGCGCCAAGTGCAGAAAATGTTTGGAATGTCGCTCGAAGGAGCTCCCGTGGTGTGGTACCACAGTTTGGAGAAGAAAGTGAAGGAAGATGGAGAGAGTTGGCTGATGCTTTCCTGAAGCAGTATGTCACTGACCTAGAGATCGATCTATCACTCCGCGATCTGGAGAATGTGAAGCAGAAATCAGAGGAAAGTTTTAAGGAGTACGTGGACCGATGGAGGAGTCAGCTGTTGAAAATGCAAACTAGGCCCTCGGAGAAGGACCAGATTAAAATGATCATCAAGGGCACCAAGCCCTCCATTTACAGCAAGTTGAGGAGGATGACCTCCATGATTACGGACTTTCGGCAGTTGAGGGAAATTGTCATGGACATTGAGGAAGAAGAGACCGAGAATAGAAAATTCTATGGTTTGAACAGAAGGCCCATTGGAGGAACATCGGGAACAAAGCCCGTTTCTGTTAAGATTGCTGCTATCCGGAACCGAAGATTTTCCAACTTTGGAAGACCTCTGTCAAAGGTGCTAGAGAAACTGAAGAGACAAGGGCTCTTAAAACCTGTGGAAGCCAAACCATTACCCAATCCCCTACCATCACATTACGACCTAAGCCTTATTGTCACTTTCACCAGCAAAAGGGCCATGACACTGACAATTGCGCCCGACTCCGCCATGAAATCCAAGACCTGATAGACTCCAAGAAAATACCTGACCCAGAACAGAACAGCCTGACACACACAGAAAAACCCCTTACCCAATTACCGTGCCGTACCACCACCAGCCTATATGATCAATTCTGGCCTCCCGGAAGACCTTGTCCTAAAATCCTTTCACCCTCAAGCCTTTTGCCTGGGAATCTGGGACAGTACTAGTGAAGAGGAGACTGAGCAGGAAAAGAACTTTTGGCTTGATTTCTCTAGCAGTGACGAAGAAGAAGTAAGGGGAATGACGCGCAGTGGCCGTTTTTACAATGATATGGCAGAGAAGGGTAAGGAAGTCCTGACAGATGGTAGAGAAGTGATTGAGACTGCAGAAAATACTGAGGAGGATATGGTGCTGAGGCAATTAAGGAAGACTAGAGCACAAGTAAGTATCTGGGAACTGTTATGTACATCTCGGGAGCACAGGCAAGCCATGGTTGAGGCTTTGAGCAAGATTGTGGTACCGGAGGATGCCAACCCCGCAACTGTTTTGTTGGGTCGGTTTAGAAGAAGCTTTGCAGATATCTTTTTCTGAGGATGAACTCCCAGCAGATGGAGAGAAATCATAACAGGCCTCTATTTATCAGGGCCGAGGTGAGAGGCAAGAGAACTTCATGTGTGATGGTGGATGACGGTTCGTCCATCAATGTGTGCCCGTTGAAAATTTTGGCGAGATTGGGTATGAAAGCAACAGACCTGGACCCCTCCAGTATGACTATTAAGGCATATGATGACAGTAAAATGGGAGTTGAGGGTACCTTTGTGGCTACAGTCAAGGTAGGACCGGTTGAAGATGAGGTTGAGTTCACAGTACTAGACATCCCGTCTACTTTCGCCTTATTGTTGGAAGGCCTTGGTTTCACAAACTTGGAGGCGTGCCTTCCACCTTACATCAGATGATCAATTTCCCGCATGGAGGAGAGATTGTCACTATCCGGGCTGAGACAGATAATGCCGTGGCTGCCTTGGAGATACAGCCTTTCACAAGGTTTCAGGTGTCAGCTACTTTCGAGGAATGGGTGGATCCTAGGGTGGCTAGGATTATGGAGAAAATGAAGTTTGAGCCAGGAAAAGGTTCAAAATTGCCAGATTTCTGAGGACAGAATACTCGGAAGGGTTTGGGGTACAAGTCTGATGAAGAGAAGCCAAAGGCCAAGAAAAAGGGCCTGAAAACTGATGGAATATTTTGTAAAAGCTTCAGGATATCAAGGAGAGCCTGAACCTGTGAAGTTAATGGAATTGTGGTACCTGGGTTTGAGATCTTCCAGGATTGTTGGGTGAACAGCTGACAGTCAAAGAATTGAGAAGAAAGAAGAAGAGATTGGGAGGAAGAACTGATGAAGATGGAGAGCCTGACTCTGGGAGAGGATGAAAAGCCTGAGAGAGCCTGATTGCAGAGGAAGAAGTGTCTATAGATGATGAAGACATTTACCTTCCTGATTTATTTGAATGTACTTCCGCATTATCCAATAAAGACATTTCTCTTGCTTACTCACCTGAGTCATTTCCATTTACTCTGCATGAATCGAGCATATTTGATATTAGTTCAGCCAGAACTACTGCATTTAACCTGGGTACGCTGGAGAACCCCAAAGTAATTCTGATTGCAAGTGAAGTTACCTCTGAAGAAGGGAGAAATTAGAAGAAGTGTTGGTCAGATATGCCAGAGTGTTTGCTTGGTCCTATGAGGACATGCCTGGGGTAGACAGAAAACATCGCCCAGCACACAATACCAACTTATCCGAATATGAGGCCAGTAAAGCAGAAACTCCGACGGATGAGACCGGAATGGGCCGAGAAAGTCAGAGAGGAAGTTAAGAAACAGATAGATATGGGATTCCTGGAAGTAATGAAGTATCCCGAATGGTTGGCTAATATAGTGCCGGTGCCGAAGAAAGATGGGAAGGTCAGGATGTGTGTAGACTACAGAGATCTCAACAAGGCTTGTCCGAAAGATGATTTTCTTCTGCCGCATATAGATGTCCTAGTTGATAGTGCGGATTTATCTGCTATGTATTCATTTGCAGATGGATTTTCAGGTTACAATCAGGTTCTCATGGCTAGGAAGACAAACACAAGACTGCGTTTGTTACTGAGTGGGGCACTTACTGCTACAAGGTAATGCCGTTGGACTCAAGAATGCAGGAGCTACTTATCAGCGAATGGCCACTACACTTTTCCATGATTGATGCACAAAGAAATCGAAGTGTATGTGGATGACATGATGGTAAAATCAGAGACAAGAGTTGGGCACATTGAAGCACTGGAAAGGTTCCTTCAGAGAGTTGACAGATACAACCTGCGGCTTAATCCCAAGAAATGTGTGTTTGGAGTGACATCAGGGAAATTGCTTGGCCATACAGTGGGAATGGGCGGAATAGAGGTAGACTCCGAGAAGATCAAGGCAATCACAGAAATGCCTGCACCAAAGACAGAAAAAGAAGTCAGAGCATTCTTGGGAAAAATTCAGTACATCAGTCGGTTCATTGCCAAGTTGACATCAGTATGTGAGCCCGTTTTCAAACTGTTGAGAAAAGATCAGCCAGTGAGATGGAACGAGCAGTGCCAGACCGCCTTCGACAGGATCAGAGAGTACTTGGTAAAACCTCCTGTATTGAAACCTCCGAGACCGGGCAGACCTTTGATATTGTACTTGGCTATAGAATCAGAAGCACTAGGGGCAATGATGGTACAGGCAGATGATACAGGGGTAGAACATGCAGTTTACTATCTGAGTAAGAAGATGCTCCCATATGAGGCTCGGTATCAAGAAGTGGAGAAGATCTGTCTTGCCGTGGTATGGGCTTCCAGAAAACTACAGCATTATTTCCAGTCATACAAGATCCAGGTAGTGGCAAAGGAAAATCCTCTGAAATATCTTCATTCGGTGCCTTCACTAGTGGGGAAATTGGGCAGATGGTTGGTATTGCTGACAGAATTTGACATTGAGTATCTCACCTCCAAAGTGATTAAAGGGCGAGCAGTAGCAGAGTTTCTGGCATTGCGACCTGTTGATGGGGATCAGTATAAGTTTGAATTTCCAGATGAAGAGATCCAAGCAATAACAGTCCAGAGATGGAAGATGTATTTTGACGGAGCAGTGAATTACAAAGGTGCCGGAATTGGGATCGTGATAGTGACCCCCGAGGGAGAGACTTTGCCTTTGGCCAAGAGATTGACGTTCAGAGTGACTAACAACATGGCCGAGTATGAAGCATGTGCTTTTGGTTTGATGGCATTGATAGCCTTGAAGGCCGGAAGTGTGTAAATCTACGGAGATTTTATGTTGGTGATCCAGCAGATGCGAGGAGAATGGGAATTGAAAGAAGAACGGTTAAAGCCTTACCTCTTTCACCTCAGAGAGTTGGGGCACAGGTTATCCCAGAGTGTAAGTTTCAGCACTTACCGAGAGAAGAGAATCAGATGGCAGATGCATTGGCTACACTTGCAGAAACCTGGGAGAATCCAGAAAAGTTAGTGATGAGACCGTTGATACTGATAACGGCAAATAAACCTGTTTATGAAATAGAGAGAATTCTGGAGGTTAAGGTCGACGACGGACAACCTTGGTATTTTGATATTCAGAGGTATCTGGAAAATGGTGAACTCCCAGAAGGGGCGGTAAAAAAGACAGGATAGCCATTCAGAAGTTAGCTTCCCAGTATATGACTATGAGAGGAGAACTATACAAGAGGCAGGCAAACGGCATTCAGTTGAAATGTCGGAGAAAAGAAGAAGCTCAGAAAGTGATGAGAGAGGTACACGCCGGGGTATGTGGTCCGCACATGAATGGGTTGAATTTGTCCCGCAAGATAGCGAGACAGGGTTTTTATTGGTCAACCATGGAAGCAGATTGCGCGAGGATGGTAAAGCACTGTCATGACTGTCAAGCACACGGTAATTTGAATCATTTACCGCATACAGAGTTGCATGGGTTGTCAGAGCCGTGGCCTTTCTCAGCATGGGGAATTGATATGATTGGAGAGATTCGACCGAATGCATCGAATGGGCATCGCTTCATAGTAGTGGCGTAGACTACTTCTCGAAGTGGGTGGAAGCTGAATCATTCCGTAATGTTACAGCAAAGCAGATGGCAAGGTTTATAGCTCGGAACCTCATCTGTCGGTATGGTATGCCCCATCATGTGGTGACAGAAAACGGAGTTCCATTTCAAGGGGAGACGAAGGCAATGTTACAGAGATATGGGATAGGCCACCACAAGTCATCACCGTACAGGCCGCAGGCGCGAATGGGGCGGTTGAGGCAGCCAACAAGACTATAAAGACGATTTTAGCCAAGATGACAGAGAACTGCAGGGATTGGGCTGAGAAATTACCGTATGCCTTGTGGGGGTACAGAACATCAGTAAGGACAGCCACAGGGGCCACACCTTACTCTTTAGTGTACGGGATGGAAGCGGTATTGCCAGTGGAAGTGGAAATACAGTCCATGAGGGTTTTAGCAGAGGCAGAATTACCGGAACAAGAAGGGTTGCATAGAGGTTTGCACAGTTAGCACTGCTCGATGAGAAGAGAATGAAGTCTTTGAATCACATGCAGATATATCAGAAGAGGTTGGCCCGAGCCTTCAATAAGAAAGTGCGTCCCATCGAGATCAGAAAGGGAGATTTGGTACTTAAGCAGTCGAGGCCGTCGACGACAGATCCAAGAGGGAAATTTAGGCCGAACTGGGAAGGACCTTACATAGTGCAGAAGGTCATGGGAAATGGAGCAGTAAGACGTCAGACTTGGAAGGGAATGAGTTCGCTGAGCCAATCAATGTGGACAGATTGAAGTTGTACTTTGCCTGAGGGAAAGAGGGCAGAGTCATCACCAACCGGCAGAAAACCTAACCCATCGGGATAGGAAATTCATCCATGCATACATGCATACACGTAACATGCATCCTTTGTTTTGTGTTTGCAGATTTCGAACAAAAGAGAACCAGCAGGTGACGACCAAGGACATGAGGCGCCAAGAAGCATGATGAGGGTCTAACTCCTCAGGAACATGGAGTACCTCTACAATTGCACACTTACACATCACGGGCACATATTTTTTATTGCTTTATTTTTGTTGTTTTTTGTGTTAACAGGACTCAAAGAAAATAAGGAAAAGCGGCAAAGGCAAGCCAACCAGAAGCAGCAACAGTGTTATCAAATTCGAGAATGAATCAGCATCAGTGACGGGAATGGATTCCAGGGGGCGAAGCCCATGTTTTCAGCAGTTGAAATGAAGAATCCCACGGAGGAAAGTCTTTGATAGATAGACATATGTCCGGTGATGACATTGTTTGCTGTAGAGAGAAACCATAGAAACGATAAGTGCAAGACGTGCTCTCTTCCGGTATTTTGAAAGGACTGATCTTGGCTAGACTCACGAGCACTCGACAGGATCTCGAACAGTGGAAGCCTGAGTGGTTGACGAGATGACTAGTTGAAGAGATGGTGAGTCGGTGAATGACCGTTTACCTGGATGTCCACACTGATTTGCTTTTGCTACGATCATGATATGGTTGGAAAATAATGAAAGAAAAGCCTCTGCAATAAAAAGAAAAGAAATAGACCGCCTATAACCAATAAGCGTGAAGCTACCCATGGGCGAGTATTAGGATCACCATGAGGAGAAATGCTACCTTAAAGGGTAGGTGTGTCAAGAAAAGGAAAATAGAAAAAAAAGAGAGAAAAAGAAAAAAAGAAGAAGAAAGAAAAGAAAAAAAAAAGAATTCAAAATGAAAAGAAGGAGACAAAAAGAAAGATGAAGACCATATCATGTTGAGTATGCTGAAGTAATCACGGAATGTGATTAAGACACCCGGGTTGGTTAGACCCACTGGTTCGATTCTCCGAAGCGAAATCACCAAGTTGGCTTACTTAAGGAACAAGCTGCGAAAGAGCCTTAGCACACACACACATGGAGTCTAGCCCAGATCACACATTCAGATGATTGGACTTGAGTATGTCGAGTACTTTGAAGGTTCTTCGGTTTCGACACGAAGCATTCGTTGAGGATAAAAATACGTTTAACTATCAGGACTACCTCGAGGAGGCAGTATAGTTTGAAATAAATCATTCACATCAGCTTAGGAGCGAGGCTCCATGTCACATCAGCTCAGGAGCAAGGCTCCATATCATATCAGCTAGGGGGCGAGGCCCATATCAGCTTGGGAGCGAGGCTCCACATCTTATCAGTTTTGGGGATGAGTCCCAAGGGCGAGGCCTATATCAGCTTGGGAGCGAAGCTCCACATATTATCAGCTTGGGGGCGAGGCCCATATCAGTTTGGGGCGAGGCCCATATCCGTATCAGTTTGGGGCGAAGCCACATCAGTATCAGTCTTGGGGCGAGGCCCATGTTAGTATCAGTCTTGGGGCGAGGCCCATATCAGCATCAGTTTGGGGCGAGGCCCACATCAGTACCAGTCCAAGGTCGAGGTACCCACTACATCATTTCAAGGGCGAGGTCTCTATTTGTCAGCGGTGTTGGGTCAAGGTGCCCAGGGTCGAGGTGCCCCCGTTGTCAGTTGTAGTTCCGGGTCGAGGTACCCAGGGTCGAGGAGCCCGCTACATCATCAGTTCGAGGGTCGAGGTGCCCCCGTTGTCAGTTGCATATATTGGGACGTGTCCCGGGATCGAGGTCCACTGCAGCATTAACTTAGTTCGAGACAACAGGCAAGTCAGGTGGCAGCTGGCGAGCCAGGTAAGTAAAAATGCATTGCACGTAACTTTGATAGGATTGTTATTGTCACACACTACACAAGTCCCATCAAAGTGGGGGCGACTGTAGACACTGCATTTTTGCATATCATGTCCAATGACGAGTCTCGTAAGGAGGCACTACCTTTTACGTCGTGGAAGTTGCGGGAAACAAACGTTGGAAGGGTAAAGTTGGAAATTGGAATTATTGTTGGATTTAACTTGGTTGTCTAGCTTCGATTTGCTCGTTGGATCTCTGCTTATGCTCGGCCCAAGAACCCATAAGCCAAACCCAAATACCCAAGCCCACCAAAAGAACCCAAATCCATACCCAAACCTACCAAAAGAACCAAACCCATGCCCAAAACACCACACCTCACGCCCAAACACACATACCACACAACCATCTTCCTTTATTTTCCAAATCAATAAATATTCCCTCCATTTTCTATTTCCCTTATCTCACGTCCCACCTTCCTTTCCAACAACTCAACTAATTCAACAAAACCAATTAATTAACACCACTCATTTCACATTAAATATTACCCCCCTAATAAATTTTATCTCCAACCCTCCAACCCTCCACCAAATAGCATTTAATTGCCTCCTTCCCCACTCTCCATTATAAAATGGAAACAAACCACACTTGCACCCCTGGCTGGAAGAATCCACGTGAAACCCTTCCCCATTCTTATCAAGAGCCACTCACCCTCCATTCAAAACAACACCATGCACAGCTAATCAAATAAACCCTCACCTCAGCCCCTCATCTTCACGTCAAAACTGCCATCCTTCACTACTTAATTCATCCCTATATAGCAGCCCATATCCCCTGCAAAACAGCCCCAAATAGCAGCCCAAAATACCATAGAGCAGAAGCCTAAAACCAACCAAAAAGACCTAGCACGTAAGAGGATATACCTAGCACAGATGGAACACATAGGCAGCAACATTTAGCACTTGAAAAGCACACAAAGTCTTCTCTTCTCAAGCCGGAAAGACAGCAGCAACACAGCAGCAAAGCAAAGGGAAAACAACGAGCAAATCAGCAGGATAACCAAGGAAAATGGGAATCAGTGAACCAGAAAAGTTGCGGAGCATCAACCCTTCCGGCGGCCGTGAAACGTGCTTCCAAAAGACGACGCAAAAAGGTTAGACCTGAGGGCATATAATACTTATTCTCTTCGCATGAATTAATAATTTAGAAAGCATGATAATTATGATATTTAAGTATGCATGAATCAGTTTAGTATGTTAATTATGTGATGTGATCCCGGATGGACGGAATATGTGTTATTTCTTGTGGTATATCGGATGGAAACTCGGACATAAATTCCGTAGCCGAATCCGAATGGACGGTAGTGCAGTTTGTACTCGGGATACAATGCCACGTACCACTTGAAAGACACACGTATTTCGTTTCATCTAAACTTGTGTTTGAGTATGATTTAGATTAGTGTGTTATTTGTTTCCTTATGCATGATTAAGATGTTTTAACATGTGATAGTTTTATGCATGACTAGTTGGTTGTGATGGAGCATGATTTAATTGTTTAATATGTTAATCTGTATGCATGATTTAAGGGTCCATGTGATTAGATATGCCGTTGTGGGGATCTTGTTTGAATGACGCATCCAAAACTGCATGAATGTATGTAATCTGCCAATTACCGTTCGAACGCGTCATCGAACGCCATACGAACGAGAACATTCTGCCTCATTTCTGTTCGAACGCGTTTTCGAACGCCATACGAACGAGAACCTTCTGTCTCTACCGTTCTAACGCGTTATCAAACGCTACTCGAACGCACATACCTCTAGCGTCAGGTCTCATTTCCGTTCGAACGCGTTTTCGAAAGCCATACGAACGAGAACATTTTGCCTCATTTCTGTTCGAACGCGTTTTCGAACGCCATATGAACGAGAACATTCTGCCTCATTTCTGTTCGAACGCGTTTTCGAACGCCATACGAACGAGAACCTTCTGTCTTTACCATTCGAACGCGTTTACGAACGCAACGTGAACGCTCACGGTCTTCCTGCGCCACATCATGACATATCTATCTTAATATATAGTTATCTCCTTGAACTTTATGCATTTGTATTACTTCTTTAGTTATCTATTTCTGTTATGCACTTGAACACCTTTTCTTAATATGCATGTTTGTAAGAATGTTCTTTGTTTGTGCTTTTGTGAAGTTGTATGCTTTTGGAATGTTAATTTATCTTCATGCTTGAATTCGGACATAGATTACATGCGAATAGGTTGCATGCAGATATGAAAATATGCTAAATGTAGACACATGATTTGTATATGGGAATTTAAGTGTAAGTTTTATTGTTATGCATGAGAATTTAGAAGCATGATACCCTTGGAAATGAGTGCTACTCAAGCATGATTATGTTATTACGTAAATCCTTTCATTACAAGTGACATGAGTAAGGGACCATTCCGAACCCAACGGTTTGAGGTCTTCCCTTGCGAGGGGTGAGTGCGGCCTTAAATCTTATTTTCCCGGCTCACACCGGGTGGCGACTCCATCATTCTCCGGTTTAGTCCCCGTGGCTACTCCGTACTCCCAACTAGGCCCTGAGTCTAGAACAGCATGCGTCGTCCAGTTTCTGTGTCCTACACTTCCTGCGATAAAGAATGGCATCACGATGTACTGTGAGAATACAGGCGCCATTTCTCAATCAAAGGAACCAAGGTCCCACCAGAAATCCAAGCATATTCTCAGGTGATTTCATCTCATCAGGGAGATTGTTGAGAGAAAAAAAGTTATTATAGAGAAAATACCTACAGAAGATAATCATGCAGATTCTCTGACTAAAGAGCTGACTCAGCAAAAGCATGATAGGCACACCCGAGAGTATGATGTCTATATTCATACTAGTTGGCTATAGTGCAAGTGGGAGATTATTAGGGATATGCCCTATATCCAACTTGTGGAAGGGCTATATGTACATGTATTGTAATATTTTCATTAATTAATAAAATAGCAATCTTTATTATACGTGTTTTACATAACTTATATGAATCATCAACACTGTAATAAAGTCCTTGGAGTAATAAGATGATGGCTTCCACGCCTTATGAGAATCATTACTCTTAAATGTTCCTAGTCATAGTTTTGTGAATAATCTGGGCGTTCACAAAGCGGAGAGACTAGCATGATGATATGATCCGCCCTTAAGTGGGGTAGCCGATCTCATAGGCTACTAGCGGAGATCCGTCCACTTGGTGTATCACATGGATGCATGAGTTACTCGTGTCCATCTAACTGACCGCCGAAAGTTTTCACATGGAATGTTTATCACATGTGTCTGTGAGAACTTTCATGCATCGATTGTATGACTAGTCCTTAGACTTGAGGTCTTTACAATCTTATGTGTGGATCAAATAACTTTGACAATCTCCTTCCCCGGTTCAAAAGATCCGGTCATAAGGGTATGATTGGGTCATTTGTTGAAAAAAATGAAGTTTGTAACGATACAACAGAGAATCGCCACTCTCTCGGATAATATTTTATTATAAGAGTAGTATTCCAGTTCACGGGTTGACATGTGTGATCAGTGCTTGAGACTGTTGCCACAGCGGAAGAATCATGTGAGATTATTGGGTTAGCACGATTTATGACACTATCAACATCATACCTTTGACCATATGGGTAGACACTTTCCGTACCCTAGGTTAATAGGTGGGGATACAGTGAGGCCAGAGACCGTATCATATGTAAATCGCATACATGATGGGTATATTTATCTTTCCTTCTCATTTGGGGGCCTTGGTATGTTGCTAGATGTCAACCTTGGTCATTGAAATCGAACGACCATCTGATCGGAGGATAATTTATGTTCGATTAAATTATCACGATTCATTTCATGTCCAACTTGAGGGGAACCTTAAAGGTCACACACAACAAAGTCGAAATCAATGGTTAACAGTGCACAATAAATATTTAACAGCATATATAATTGCTGTAGGAATTGTTCATAAATGGTTCAATGTGTTTAATTATTGAACAGATCATTTATGAGGTTCCATAGTGGCTTAAGGATTGATGATTGACGATAGGGGCACTTTGTGCATTGGAATAAATAGATAAAAAAAATTACTATTCACGTGAATAGTAATGCATGAATAGTAAATTTATTTATTTATTTTTATTATTTGTTTTGACTTCCAATTCGGCCCAAACTCTTATTATGGTTTTGTAATCTCATTAAACCACTAAATTAAGATCCAATGACTAAGATTAAATTGGATTTTATCCCATATCAGATTCTTAATTAATTTTGTTGTCTTTGGAGCACTATATAAACCCAAAGAATTCTTCACAAATTTTTGCACCAAACCTTTCAAATCTTGGGTTTATATAAATGAGCAACTCTAGAGTTTTAAGATTAAGCCACTGATTTTGAGGATCCTTAAGTCTAATTGACTAGAGGAACCTCGAGTTAAAAGTTTTGAGGTATTTGCCTAGGCTAGAACCAATGGCAAAATACCCGTGCACTCAAGTCGTAGTCTTGCCGTTGAGTTTTTGCTTTGGTATGTGCATCTTTAGAGACCACACACTTAGGTGGCTCTTTGGAACGTGGAAGAGCTTGTTGAGTTCGAGAAAAGCTTGTAGATTGGAGGGAGGACTGGAGGAGTCTACGGTTCAAGTAAGTCTTTTTCATTCTTTATTTTAATTAGAGTTCTTATTATAGTTAGCATGTTAAGGTTTATGTTATTTGCATGTTTTATGAGTTTTATGCTTAGAATATATAGTAACATGCCTAGGCGTGTAGAATAATAAAAAGAAATGGGTCTTGGGTAAAGGGAAAACGACATAATAATTTTAATAATTTTTAATTTTCCGCTGCGCACTCGCGGCCGCTTCCCAACAAGATGTGTGCCATGAAAGCTTGACGGTGCAATCTATGTTTCCTAAACACAACTCGATAGCCTACGACGAAGAGATTGTTAAACATATGTGATGACCTCTACTTGTATAGTTTAGAAAAGTCATTCGTGAATTCAGAGGTGGCCAAATTGCATACATATAAACTAGGATTATATGACGAACATGTCTGGAGTTATAGAGTCTCACAATATGAAGTGTACTTGTTGAGCAATTGGGTAGCCGATAATTTTCAATAATTTTTTATAATAAATAATATTTGATATTATAATTATGAACTAAGATAATTAAGTGTTATGGAAAATATTAATACTTTACATTGATACAATTGGATAAATCTAAAATTAGACAAGGGCTTTGTTGTAATTCATAAATATCTCTATCATTTGAGGATATTTTGATAATATGTAATATGTAATAATGGGTGAATTTGACTTGGTTTAATTGGATTAAATCAAAGTGGAAGACATTGAACTAATTCATTAAAATTTGTCTTGATTTAATTAGATTAAATCAAAGTGGTAGACAAATATGATTAGTCACACCTAATTATATATTTTTTTATTAAGCCTACCTAATATTTAATTAAGACTTTTATTAATTAAAACTTGCCTAAGTTTTGCTATAAATAGCAAGCTTGGGCAACGTTTTAATCAAGCTTGAAAAAACTAAAAAAACAAGCAAGAATTGGAGATATTAGCCTAAGTAAAAGAAGTGTTTAGAGAAACTTTGAAGTTCTCTACAATATTTCAACAAGGAGAAGTAGAGTGGATCTTGGAACCAAACTTGATAGCTTTGAAAATTCTCTACAACAACAAGCAGAAGAATATTGGATCTTAGAACCAAACTTGCTAGTTTTGTAAGTTCTCCACAATATTTCAATAAGGAGAAAAAGAATGGATTTTAGAATCAAGCTTGCAAGGTAAGTTTGATCTTCTCCAAAGCTATGCTTTCATTAGTGAGTTATCATTAGTTAGAATATAGTGATGAATTATGTATTAGATACATAATAACATAGCTTGATGTTGAAATTAGGCTAATTAATTGTGTACGGATACTTTGAAAATATAAACATAATTTGCTTGTGATTGGGTCAAAGTGTTTATGTTAACATAGATATAAAATTAGAGTTTGGAACTTTAGTCCATAGCTTGGAGTTATGGCTGTCATTCTAGAATAACTTGACCACCTTTGGGTGACTTATAATTGTTCATGAGTCATTTCATTATGGGATTCTATTTTGGTTTATATTTTGATTCAAAGAAATGCATATATATATATATATGTTTGTTTTATAATATGTGTTGATGTTGGTTTTGAAATTAAAATTATTTTGGGTCACTTTAAAGGTGTTTAAGGTTTTTAAAATTAAAAAATAAAAATAAAATAAAAAAGAAATTTGTTTGCTTAGCAGAACAGCTGCTGTGCGCATGCTGCTCTTGTATGCGCAAGCTGCTTATGTTTTAGGTGCGAAGTCTCCCGTTTTGGTTTTTCCGGACTCCGATTTATTCCCGATTTTTTCCTAAAAACTTGTAATGGAATATGATATTTCATTAAAATATTTAAAAATACACTGATACTAGATATCCAGGATTTAGATATATTTCCGCTGCACGGGATATCGATTCGACCCTAGGGGTTCCACATCCTCCCCAACAGAATGGTATCAGAGTATGTCTTAACCACACAACATATGTTTCATGTTTGACAAGTATTTGAATATATGCCTATGTAATTTTAATTTAATTATGCATAAGTCATATTGGATATGCATTGCATGTTTTAAATTAAAATTTTTATTTCGACCCAAGCATGTTAATGAATTGATTTTCATAAATCTCTCGTGATTAGGTGATTACTTTATTTTAAGTAATAATATTAATGATATTGGAGCATTGTAAGATAGGCCATCTTGTCAATACAGAGATGAATGAGTTCTTACTACTTACGCCCAAGACCATTGATAGTGTGAGGTATGGGTGCTCAGAACTTAGGTCGCTCCGGTAAAATATTAGATGTAGCGTGATAAGTTAACATAGTCACCCAATACCGTCATTATTGTGATGGTGTACTTACAAAGCTCATTAGTGCACATTGAAAATTACATACTTAGAACACGCCTTAATCCAATACCGTCATTATTGTGAGGATAAGAAATGGTTTAAGACCAAACTTAGGAGTCACATGAATGTGATTGACCTTGGAGGACTACCTAATGAGTTTATGAAGGCCAAGACCGTCATTATTGGGAGGCTTGAGTAAATATAATGAGATCCACTTCCCGCTATGAAATTTTGATAGTCAAATTTCTATTTTTCCGTTAAGGAAGATTACAAAATTACATAAAGTAGTGGGAGGGCACTAATAGATTTAAAATCCATAATCATATTAGTGTTTTTATATTGAAATGAAAAATATTATGCTAGTGTTTAATTATTGTCTTGTAGATGGCGACCGCAAATCCATTAATTCGACTTTTGGATTCTAAAACTTAAAGGAGCCGAGAACTATTTTGAATTGGAAATGAACATCCGACTTGTCTTGGAGTTTAAAAAGTTGAGCTATGTGACTATCAATCCATTGCCTGTTGAAATCGATCCTGATTCCATTCTCGAAGAGCGAGAGACTTTTGAAAAATGGAAGGATGATAACCTAAGGGTGAAATCCTACATTTTAGGATTGAGGGTTCTAGATTTACTCATACAGTACATAGAGGTACCTGATGCTTGGAGCATTATGAGAACACTCAATGAGTTTTTCGAAGCAAATCAAGAAATATAAATATATCAGAGGTATAAGGAATTGTTCCATACTACGCTTAAGGATGGAGGAGCGGTCAGCATTCATGTTTTGAACATGATCGATCAGATCTAATATTTGGAACAACAGGACATTGCGATCGATGAATGGCTAGGCTGAAATTTGATTATATATTCATTGTTGGTACTTATGTTGGCTTTGTGTTAAAATTTCATATACATTCAATGCAAACCAGTTATGAAGAACTTCATAAGATGTTACGCACGGTGGAACATGATTTGAAGAAATACAATCTCACTTTATACTCCATGGTGGAACAAGCTCTTTAAAGACTTCTAGGAAGTCTAAGAAAATCAAAATAAGAAAGAAGATGATATAGAAAATAAACTCTAAGAAGAAAAAAATGTGCAAGACCGCATGTAGGTCGTGATGAATATCTACACTGTAAGAAGTCTGGACACTGGAAGAAAGATTGTCCAGAGCTAAAAGGAAAGGCAGGACCCTCATGTACGTTTTGTATTTTTCCTATTATTGACATCTCATTAGCCTTAGATGCAAATAGTGGATGGGTGTTAGACTCCGGCAGTCCCACTCATATTTGCAACTCCAAGCAGGTAATGAGGGTTAAAAGAAGGCTGAACAAATGGGAGATCCAGCTTAAAGTTGGCAATGGCGAGACATTGAATGTCAAAGCTATATGAACTATTGTTCTAGATCTCTATAATAAATGTAAATTAATTTTACATGACTATTATTATGTACACTCTCTTATCAGACAAATAATATCATTACCGATATTGGATAAAGATGGATATAAAATAAATATCAAAGATAGTGTTTTATGTTTATATGATAAAAATAACTATTTGATATGTGAATATTCTTTATCTAACAGTCACTATATTTAGAAACATATAGAGATGTCTTTAATGTAGAGGAAAATACAAGTAAAATATCTGAATTAAATAATATTGAATTATGGCATATGAGATTGGGCCATATAGATGTTAGACGTCTATAAAAATTAGTTAAGGATGATTTGATTGAAGATCTTACCTTAGATCCTTATCTGATTTGTAAGTCATGTATCCAAGGAAAAATGACAAAGGCCATATTTCTTGGTGTTGGACACCATGCTGAAGATTTATTGGAACTAATACACAACGATGTGTGTGGTCCGTTAAATCATGCCGCTCATGATGGTTCAACATACTTCGTGACTTTCACGGATGATAAGTCAAGATATATATATATATATATGTATATTTGATGAGACATAAATCGAAACAATTTGAAAAATTCAAAATATTCTGAAACGAAGTAGAAAATAAACCGGTAAATTCATCAGGTGCCTTCGATCAGATCGAGACGGTGAATTCATGAGTGACAAATTCAAAAGTTGTTTAAGGGAGACTGTGATTCTCATCCAATATAGCCCACCAGGAACTCCTCAACCAATTGTGTGTCCGAGCAAAGAAATCATACTTTATTGGATATAGTACGATCCATGATGAGCTATACAAATCTTGCATATTACCTTTGGTGTTATGCTTTACTTACTACTGCTCACATACTTAACATACTTCCATTGAAAGCTGTTTCTATGACCCCATATCAGATATGATACGATAGAAATCTAAGTCTTAGATATTTAAAGATTTGGGCTTGTTCTGCATACGTTAGAGTTGTGCAGCATGATAAACTAGCACCCAAGGGTATAAATATATATTCGTTGGATATCCTGAAAATTCTTTGGGATATCAATTCTACAATTCTGAGCAACGAAATGTATTTGTTGTTCTTTTTGCCACTTTTCTTGAAAAGAAATATTTGAAAGAAAATGGGAATTGTAGAAAAATTGAACTCGATGAGTTGGATCCCAACATTGAGGAACTTGAGATGGAACCAATGATCCAACTAGGTGAAGGATCTATAACACAGGTTCTACGTAAGTCGAATAGAATATCAAGGCCTTCTGAGAGATTGTTTTTAACATCTGACGTAAGCGTTGATGTTCTCCTCTTGAAGGAAATGGATCTGACTACATATAAACAAGCGATATTGGATATCGATTCGGGAAAATGGCAGGAAGTCATGAAATCTGAAATAGATTATATGCATGACAATCAAGTATGAGACTTAGTTGAACTTCCTGAAGGAGTTAAACCTATTGGTTGTAAATGAGTTTATAAAAGGAAGCGGGGGCCCGATGGAAATGTGGAAACCTTTAAGGCCTGACCAGTAGCGAAATGTTACACTCAACGTCCTGTGATTAACTATTAGGAAATATTTTCACCAGTAGCCATGCTAAAATCCATTAGGATTCTTTTAGTCATTGCTGCATATCATGACAATGAGATATGACAGATGGATGCGAAAACACCTTTCCTAAATGGATTCCTCGATGAGGATATCTATATGGAACAACTAAATGGTTTCGTATCTAGTGAGACTTCAAACTTGATTTGTATGCTCCAGAAGTCTATTTATGGACTTAAACAGGCATCCCGAAGCTGGAATCGTCATTTTGATGAGATAATTAGATTATATGGTTTCATCAAGAATGATGAAGAAGCGTGTGTTTATAAGAAAGTGAGTGGGAGCATGATAATTTTCTTAGTATTGTATGTAGATGACATCCTTATCATTGGAAATGATATAGGATTGATGCAAAGTGTGAAAGCTTACCTTTGCAATAACTTCTCCATGAAAAAGATGGGTGAAGCTTCCTATATACCAGGTATAAGGCTCTACTAGGATAGAGTTAGGAAGCTTATAGGGTTGTCGTAATCGACTTACATATATAAAATGTTAGAAAGGTATGGTTTTACCAAATATAAGGCAGCAAATGTACCCTTCCGATACGGTATAAATCTTTCGAAGAAAATGGCACCTCAGAGAGTTAGAATTTATAACTTGTCATATGCTTCTTGTATTGGAAGCATAATGTATGATATGCTTCGTACAAGACCTGACATCAGTTTCGGCGTCATTGTGACTAGCTGATATCAATCTGATCCAGGTAATGATCATTGGACATGCATCAAACATATCCTGAAATATCTTAAGGGTACTAATGATAAGTTTCTCATATATGGAGAAAATGAACTACAAGTTAAAGGTTATACAGACTCTGACTTCTAGGGAGATCCAAATGATAGAAAGTCTATTTTCGGATACATATTTACCCTCAATGACAGTGCTGTTAGTTGATGATGTTAAAAGCAAGGCTCAACAACTGATTCCACCACTGAGGTGGAATTTATAGTGGTTTCAGAAGTAGCTAAAGAAGCTGTATGGATTATAAATTTTATCACAGAACTTGGCATTATGCCTAGTATTACGGATTCGATCCCATTGTACTGTGATAATAACGGAGCCATTGCGCAGGCTAAGGAGCCAATAGTGCATTCCAAGTCCAAACACGTAGAAAGGAAATATCGAGTGATTACAGAGATTATTGAACCTAAAGACATATTGGTCTTGAAGGTTCAAGGAATAGACAACATAGCAAACCCGTTTACGAAGGCCTTACCTCATAAGTTATTCGATAAACATGTGGAGGAGATGAGATTACGGTACCATCCAGATTGGCACTAAGCAAGTGGGAGTTTGTTGGAGTTGGTGCTTGGAACGCCAATCCGAATAATGTATATTATATTTTAGTATTTATTAATAAAATAACTACATTTTCATTTCATACCTTATTAATGATAATGTCATTATGCATATTATATTTAGATATGTTGAGAATGACATCGACCTTAGAATAATTTTGTAGTAATATTAGACACTAGATGGTCCGACATTGGGATAATATTATTATTATAAACTATTCTTAAAGTAAATATTCCTAGTTATTGGTTTCGGAATACAGTCAAATTCCTAAACCTAGAATACTAGCACATGTCGTATATTAGAATTAGAGTTCCAATGGCTTAACCCGATGTGCCATGAGCTTTGGAAGCTCAATAGACATGTGGGTATTCGTTGGAGCGATACTGAATGACTCACATGTGATTCCTAATAGTTGGAAGTACACACCACCATCAATATGAATCTCATCGAGTCGAGTAGCATATGTAATCCTTTGACTATATGATAACATTGATTTTGTGTGAGATCCTCCATCCTTAGATGCCATGTATGTCAGAAATCTTTCATGGTCTGGCCTCTAGATGTTCGTTGGGTATGGACCGATACACTCGTTAATCAAGTGCGTATCAAGATAGGATCCATTGGCCCGTATGTGTACCATAAAAGGGTTTAGGTATCAATGTGAGTAAGTCACGATTTTTAAAGACTTTGGCCAAAACCGACACCTAGGGTGGATCGTATTAGTTGTAAAGAATTGTGGAAACTTGACGGTGTATTCTATATTTCCTAATCATAACTCGGATAGCCTACGATAGTGGGAATTTTAAACATATATGATGACCTTGACTTGTATAGTTTAGAAAGGTCGTTCGTGTTCTTCGTGAATTCGGAGGTAGTCCAATCGCGTACATATTAGCTAAGCTTATAGGACGAATGTGTCTGGACTTAGAGAGTCCCACAAGATGAAGCGTACTCGTTGAGCATTTGGGTAGCCGATAATTTTGATAATAAATAATATTCGATATTATAATGATCAACTAAGATAATTAAGTGTTATTGGATAACATTTATTATTTACTTTGACCTAATTGGATTAATTGAATTAATTCAAAAAAGTAAAACATGGACTTAAACATGCATCCCGATCCAGCTTTGATGAGATAATTAGATTATCTGGATTCATTAGGAACGAGGAAGAACCGTGTGTTTATAAGAAAGTTAGTATGAGCATGATAGTATTCCTTGTTTTTTATGTAGACGATATCCTTATCATTGGGAATGATATATGATTGATGCAAAATGTGAAAGTCTACCTTTGCAAGAACTTTTCATGAAAGACATGGATGAAGCTTCCTATATATTAGGTATAAGGCTCTACCGGGATAGAGTTAGGAAGCTTATAGGGTTGTCGCAATCCACATACATAGATAAGATATTAGAAAGGTATAGTTTTACCAACGACAATGCAATAAATGTACCTTTTTTATATGACATACATCTTTCGAAGAACATGACACCTCAGACCGAGGAAGAAAGAGTTAGAATGTCTAACTAATCATATGTTTCTTGTACTGGAAGCATTATGTATACTATGCTATGTACAAGACCTGACATCAGTTTTGGCATCAGTGTGACTAGCCAATATCAATATGATATGGGTAATGATCATTGGACAACCGTGAAACATATCCTCAAATATCTTAAGGGTACTAAGGATAAATTTCTCATATATGGAGAGGATGAGTTACAAGCTAAAAGTTATATAGACTCCGACTTTCAGGGAGATCCAAATGATAGAAAGTCTACATATGGATACATATTTACCCTTAATAGTGGTGCGTTAGTTGGCGATATTCAAAGCAAGGCTCAACAGCTGATTCCACCACTGAGGTGGAATTTATAGTGACTTCATAAGCTGCTAAAGAAGTTGTTTGGATTATAAATTTTATCACAGAACTTGGTATTGTGCCTTGTATTGCGGATTTGATCCCATTGTACTGTGATAATAGATGAGCCATTGCGCAGGCTGAGGAGCCGAGGGCGCATTAGAGAGATTTTTGAACAAAAATACATATTGGTTTTGAAGGTTTAAGGAATAGACAACATAGCAGGCCTGCTTACTGTATGGGCCAAATTTGGCCCAAGGGTTAAACCGACATTTCACCTCTAGGCCAACCACGAAACCAAAGACCCAAGGCCTACAATCAAATCCAGTTTAAAAACCAATATCGGACCGAGAGACCATACCAGCCCAAAGCCCATTGCCCATCGCCCATCAATAGCTAAGTTGGGAAAACACATAAACCCATAAAACCCACCAATTAAATCAACAGTTACAGAGATAGTCATAACACACCACCATTATGTCTATAATTACAGAAATCCCAACGGGTAGGAGAAGGGTAAATGACGCCATATCAGAGGAATTATAAAAGAGAAGGCTCATGGCATGTGGATGCATCAAACATTACATAATTCTGTTAGACAATTATGACCCATAGCGTCACTGTTTGTAAAAGACATTGTGTTTTTGTACAAAATTAACTATGTTGTAATGAAATTGCCTTTTACCGTTTTGTAATTTATTTACTTTGATATATAAATGGTAAAAGTCCTTATAATTAGTTCCGGATTGAGATGATATGAGACAGTATCAATCCATAAAGGTTTAATCATTAAATATCCCTACTCGTAGTATTATCGAGACTGGACATCGATAATACGAAATAGACTAGTATTGTACTTGTGCGCGTTATGAGGGCATAACGATATAGTTCTCATTTATTTAAGTATTGGATACTTATGCAAGTGCGATAGGAGGTTGTGTTTTACCGATGGTACGGAAAACAGCTTCGCTATGATAGACCCCGCGAAATCCCATTGGTAGTATGTATATGTGTCTATGGGAGTCCGCTTCAGGGTAGGTGTATTTGGTCTTAACCTGAGACTTGCATCGCTAGTACTTGCGACAATCGGTAAACTTTCGTTTTGGTAGTCCAGGGATTTAACAGGTTCTGTGTACGCCTCTATTGGGTGTATTGAGAATCGTAGTGTATTGGATGTGATGTCAAGACGGAAGTATCACTTCAGACATATGGAGATGATGATCACGCAGGGATTCAGAACTAGTTCTCTATTATGTTGCAACCATCGGGATAATATGACAAGGTCATGGTTATCTGATTCAAAGAGACTAGTTGCTTGATATCTGATATGTGCTTCGTACGGGGCAGACACTATTCCAACCCCAGGCCTTGCACGTGACATCTGATACTAGATCGCCATATGCAATACTACGTATACTACGCCTGACATAGATTATATATTCCAGTAAGAATATTTCTGGAGAATTGGGTAGGCACTGCTTTGCTAGAAGCCAACCATGTCTTGTAAATCGGTAAGCACGTGGTACGAGGTACTCACTTTATCGGATAGTCCGATAACCGGATTTACTACCAAATATCCAGAGATCTCTTGGGTCGCTTCCCAAAGATTCACCGATGACAGTTGACTCGATTAGAATTAATCTGGGATTAATTAAGAGAGAGAAAATTAATCTGGGATTAATTGAAGCTTATTTAATCTGGGATTAAATGTGTTCGGAAGAGAGAGAGCGCGATTAATTGGAATTAATCGGTATTAAATAAATTTAATAGTTAAATTTGATTTTTTATTTAATTTATTCTTATAGGCTAAAATTAATATATCAGATATATTAATATGAATTGGATTCATACGAAATTAAAGTCGGACTTTAATACGAACGAACGAATTATTTAGAATTAATTCGTAACGACGTTTGTATATTTTGCGAGGCATGTTATTAAATTAAATTAGATTTAATTATTAGCGACGAAAGTTCGTTTAATCGGATTTTAAACGGATCCGAGCCGCGGTAAATGTTGTTTAATTGGATGTTTAAATGTTGATTGTTGGTTTGATTGGATTGGAATCAAAGTCAATAATGTTTATGTTAAAATCAAAGAACATGTTGAGCATGAAATGATGTGTTTTGGCTTCAATTTGTGTTGAGCATGAATTGATGGATTAAGCATGATTAATTAAGTTAATTGGTATTTTGGAAATATTGAGTTTAATTAATTAATCATGGCTAATACACTTTAATTAAAATAATTGTGATATTTGGAATATTATAATTATGTTAATAAGCCTTTAATAATGAATTGGGCTAAAAGTGTGTATTTGGGCTTAATGGGCTTGGTTTGACCAAGTTTGGTTTTGGACTTTTGGATTGGATCCAATTGGGCCCAAAACCAATTCCATAAAGTCCAAATACATCACTTGGCCCTTTAAAGAATATAATTAGGCCTAATGGGCCTAAATTGATTTGTTGGCAATAGGGTGATTCCTATTGGGCCTTGGCATTTTGGGTTTGATCCATTATGGCCAAAGCCCATGCCTTAAGAATCAATTAAAAGCCCATTGGACTTTAATTAAAATGACATTGGATGTTATTGGGCCTTTGAGACCCATTAAGATTGGATTTGGAATCCAAGTCTTTAAGGCAAATAAATAAGTGTAAATATTTAATTGGAATTAGTATTGAATACAAATAAATTGGATTTAAAGTTGTAGTTCAAAATAATTCAAGAATACTTACTTTGAGTATTTATTCTTAAACGAGTTTGACTCGCGCAAATCAAATCGTTGTTTGAACATTGGATGATCATTAATTCAAAGATTAATTAATTGGATTAGATTGATTGAATAACATGTATGAATACATGAATGTGTTGTATGAATAATGTATATCGGATGGATATTAGAAGGGCGAGGGTAATTTTGGAAATTGTAATAAATTTAGAATTTATTAAATTGGACCTGCGTGTCCAGCCTTTTATCTCCTTATTCTTTGTATTTCTCTTCTCACCAATTCCCCTCAATGTAAATGAGGTTTCTTTATTGTATTATGTTATGGAGTGATTTGTTCTAGGAACAATTTGTGACATATCCATCCGCATATCATTATTAATTTACTTTTTGCGCCTTATGATGTTTTAGAAGCATGCTTAAGGGTGTATGATGAGACCTTAACAAAGATAATAAATTGTTGCCAATTTACGCGAAAAACCCTCAAAACATATTAAGCGTTTTTTTCCTTCCGTTGAGTGATTCTTACTCAAGATCCAAAGTTGGCATTGGTTTGTTGGCCAAAGTCAAGACCTTTGTCAATTGCGGATGTGTTTGAATCATGAGAGTTTTGTTCCATATCGGTGTCTTGTCCAAGTCGTGATTTGTTGGCCAAAGTCAAGATCACTTCTTGTCCATCGACATTGATTACGAAGCTTTCCATGTCAATGGGTCCCGCTTAACTGGAATCATTAAGCTTGTTGTGCCAAAGCCAAGGCTTAGTTGATTCAGAGGAAAAAGTTAGGAAAATATATTGGATATATTGGCATATATATTGTATATATGTTTCGGACTTGGAGGTCCACCTACCGGATCTAGGAATTGGATGAGATCCAATTGATCTTAGAGATCTACCTAGTTAAATATCATACAGCTTGTTGGCCAAAGTCAAGGTTGTGTGTTATTTAACGGGATCCTAGCCCACTAGGAAACTAGGTTTCCCGAGTACTCGACAGAGGGTTAGAGACTCGCCGAAAAATAGTGGGAGGCTAGTATTGAATTTGCAATTTCATTCAGATACTTAGCTTTACACGCTTTCAAATTATTTCGTCAAAATTATTTTATTAGTTGGACTAATACAATGTTATTTTTCTTGTAACAGTTAGACTGTACCCAAATATCGTTGACTAGATAGTTGGACTATCGTAGTCAAGATGACTGGAAAGGGAAATGTTCGAGACATTATCATGGGCGAAAATGTCTTCAAGGGCACGAACTTTGCCGATTGGGAAATGAATCTAAGGATAGTCCTTGGAGCCGAGAGGCTGCTATATACTATACAGAGACCTCTTGGGCCTAAGCCCAAACCTGATGAGCTACTTGAGCTGGAGCTTTGGAAGACTCACAGCAATGATTGTGATACTGCTCAGTCTATTATGCTTGCTTCTATGACTCAGCATTTCCGTCGACAGAACAGGGACTTGGATCCCTATAACATGTTGGCGAGGTTGCAAGATCTTCACCGATCTAACCGAAGGTCGCGGAGATATGAGTTAGTAAAGAAGCTCTTCCGTTCACGTTTGTCAGAAGGCATGTCTGTTGAGTCCCATGTGGCACAGATGATTGCTGACATAGATGAGCTGGCTGAGATGAGGATAGTCTTTGAGGCTGAGATTACCATAGACATGGTCCTGCAATCTCTCCCCGACACTTGGAGACAGTTCATCATAAACTATAATTTGATGAACACTGATGATACTCTTGGAGACTTATTGTCAGTTCTCAAGGAAGCCAGAAGAGAGAAAGAGCTGCTTAAGGGCAACAGCGCGAGGCGCACTTTGCTTCGACATCTCAGACACCGAGGGCTGGGCTCAAGGCGACTGGAGGTGTGAAGAAGAAGAAGAAGCATAAAAGAAAGGGCAAGGCCAAATCGTCAAAGGCTTCTGGGAAGCCCAAAGACAAATCTCAGGATGTTTGCCTCCAGTGCGGCAAGTGGGGTAACTGGAAGCGTGACTGCCGCGAGTATAAGGCGCTCCAGAAGGAGATTAAAGCGGGCAAGGCACCGGCTTCAAGTATGTTTGTTATTGAAATAAACATGACTACTTCTAGTTTTAAAAATTGGATTTTTGATTCTGGTTGTGGTACTCACATATGTACTGATGTGCAGGATCTACAGATTAGCAGGAGACTGACCTCAGGGGAGATTGATCTACGCGTCGGAAATGGGGCACCAGTCGCCGTTTTGGCCGTTGGCACTTTTGTTTTAGAACTGCCTTCGGGGCATGTACTTAAACTTTCAGATTGTTATTATGTACCTAGTTTGACTAGGAATATTATCTCTGTATCTGTTTGACCCAATGCGGGTACACTTTTGTATTCCGAAACACTGGGTGTTTTGTTTATAAAGATGATTTTGAGATATGTTCTGCTGATGCTAATAATGGTCTTTATATTTTGAATATAAATCAATCTCAAACATATAATGTAACAAACAAAAGGCTCAAAACGAGTAACAAAGATGAAACTTATATGTGGCATTGTCGTCTGGGACACATAAACAAGACTCGCATATCCACACTTTCGAAGAGTGGGTACTTGGACGGATTTGATCCAAATTCATATGACGTCTGCGAATCTTGCTTATTAGGCAAAATGCCTAAATCACCTTTTAGCGGTAAGGGTGAACGCGCCACCGAACTGTTAGCCCTCGTTCATAGTGACGTATGTGGGCCCATGTCTAGCCAGGCTAGAGGTGGATATGAATACTTCGTAACCTTTACGGATGATGCATCGCGTTATGGTTATGTGTATCTTATGAGACACAAGTCGGAAACTTTTGAGAAATTCAAAGAGTTTCGACACGAAGTTGAAAAACAGACCAAGAGTATAAAGACATTACGGTCGGACCGTGGTGGCGAATACTTGAGCAATGAGTTTCTAGATTACTTGAAAGAATATGGTATTCTTTCACAGTGGACTCCTCCTGGAACACCGCAATTAAACGGGTGTATGAACGGAGAAACCGAACTTTGTTGGACATGGTAAGGTCTATGATGAGTCGCACTGAGCTACCTATTTCCTTCTGGGGATATGCATTAAACAGTGCAATTCTTATTTTGAATAAGGTTCCGTCAAAGTCTGTACAACAGACTCCGTATGAGATATGGACAGGAAAGAAACCGGGTTTCTCATTCCTGAAGATTTGGGGATGCTGGGCATACGTCAAACGTTTGGAAGGTACCAAACTTGAGCCCAAATCGGATAAATGCCTATTCGTAGGATATCCTAGGGAAACCAAAGGATATTACTTCTATCACCCACGAGAGAACAAAGTATTTGTTGCTCTACATGCGTTTTCCTTGAGAAGGAATTCCTAAATGCAGTGGTTAGTGGGAGGAAAGTAGAACTCGATGAAAATCGGAGTGATACTGTTCCTGGCATAGAATCCTCAACGGAACAAGAACAGTCCATCCGGGATGAGACTGTACCACAATCTTCTATTACACAAGGACCGCGTAGGTCGGAGAGAGTCAGGAAACAACCTGAGAGGTATGGGTTTCTGATCTCACCTCATGTAGATATTAATCTCATTGAGGATAACGAACCGGCTACGTATGAGGAAGCGATACAAGATATCGATTCCGCTTTATGGCAAGAGGCCATGAAGTCCGAAATGGATTCCATGTACACCAATCAAGTTTGGACACTGGTTGATGCACCAGAAGGCGTAAAGCCTATTGGATGCAAATGGGTCTTCAAGAAGAAGACCGACATGGATGGCAACGTACAAACGTACAAAGCTAGGCTTGTAGCGAAGGGGTATCGTCAACGACATGGTGTCGATTATGACGAAACTTTCTCACCCGTTGCCATGATTAAATCCATTCGGATAATGCTTGCTATTGCTGCATATTTCGATTACGAGATATGGCAGATGGACGTTAAAACCGCTTTCCTTAACGGAAACCTTTTGGAGGATGTTTATATGCAACAGCCTGACGGTTTTATCGTGCCTAGACTTGCAAACAAGGTTTGTAAGTTAAATCGGTCCATTTATGGACTGAAGCAAGCATCGCGGTCATGGAACCAACGTTTTGATGAGATCATAAAAGAATATGATTTCATTCAAAACGAAGATGATCCTTGTGTATATAAGAAGGTTAGTGGGAGAGCACTGACTTTTATTGTCCTTTATGTTGATGATGTATTGCTTATGGGCAATGACATTCCCATGTTAACATCGGTGAAAGCTTGGCTTTCATTAAAATTCTCCATGAAAGATCTGGGAGAAGCAGCCTATATTCTAGGAATAAAGATCTACCGGGATAGATCTAGAAAGCTGCTTGGACTCTCCCAGAGCACGTACATTGACAAAGTGTTGAAAAGATTCAACATGGATCAGTCCAAGAGGGGACTGTTACCAGTGTCACATGGCATCACTCTATCTAAGGACATGTGTCCTAAAACTCAAGATGAGAGAAACAACATGAGTCGGATACCGTTCGCCTCGGCAGTCGGATCGATCATGTATGCCATGATATGTACGCGACCTGATGTCTCGTATGCTTTGAGCATGTGTAGTCGCTATCAGGCCGATCCAGGTGATGGTCACTGGATGGCGTTAAGAACATCCTTAAGTATCTTAGACGAACTAAGGATGCTTTCTTAGTTTATGGAGATGGAGAACTTGAGGTAACTGGGTATACCGATGCAAGTTTCCAAACCGATAAAGACGACTCTAAGTCGCAATCCGGGTACATATTTTGTTTGAACAAACAGAGTAGCAGTAAGCTGGAAATCTTCCAAGCAAGAGACTGTTGCCGATTCAACAACAGAAGCGGAGTATATTGCTGCAGCTGAAGCAGCAAAAGAGGCAGTTTGGATCCGTAAATTCCTAATTGGATTAGGAGTAGTCCCGTTAGCAGCTGAGCCCGTTCCATTGTATTGTGACAATAACGGGGCTATAGCGCAGGCTAAGGAACCACGATCTCATCAACGATCCAAGCATGTTCTTCGACGTTTCCATCTGATTCGTGAGATCATACATCGTGGCGATGTGAAGATCGAGAAGGTCGCATCAGATGACAACATTGCAGATCCGCTGACGAAAGCTATTTCACAGCAAAAGTTTGAGAGACATATACATAGTTCAGGTATTAGATGCTTGAGTGACTGGCTATAGGCCAAGTGGGAGATTGTTAGACAATTATGACCCATAGCGTCACTGTTTGTAAAAGACATTGTGTTTTTGTACAAAATTAACTATGTTGTAATGAAATTGCCTTTTACCGTTTTGTAATTTATTTACTTTGATATATAAATGGTAAAAGTCCTTATGATTAGTTCCGGATTGAGATGATATGAGACAGTATCAATCCATAAAGGTTTAATCATTAAATATCCCTAGTCGTAGTATTATCGAGACTGGACATCGATAATGCGGAATAGACTAGTATTGCACTTGTGCGCGTTATGAGGGCATAACGGCATAGTTCTCATTTATTTAAGTATTGGATACTTATGCAAGTGCGATAGGAGGTTGTGTTTTACCGATGGTACGGAAAACAGCTTCGCTCTGGATAGACCCCGCGGAATCCCATTGGTAGTATGTATATGTGTCTATGGGAGTCCGCTTCAGGGTAGGTGTATTTGGTCTTAACCTGAGACTTGCATCGCTAGTACTTGCGACAATCGGTAAACTTTCGTTTTGGTCGTCCAGGCTTTAACAGGTTCTGTGTACGCCTTTATTGGTTTATTGAGAATCGTAGTGTATTGGATGTGATGTCAAGACGGAAGTATCACTTCAGACATATGGAGATGATGATCACGCAGGGATTCAGAACTAGTTCTCTATTGTGTTGCAACCATCGGGATAATATGACAAGGTCATGTTATCCGATTCAAAGAGACTAGTTGCTTGATATCCGATATGTGCTTCGTACGGGGCAGACACTATTCCAGCCCCAAGCCTTGCACGTGACATCTGATACTGGATCGCCATACGCAATACTACGTATACTACGCCTGACATAGATTATATATTCCAGTAAGAATATTTCTGGAGAATTGGGTAGGCACGGTGCTTTGCTAGAAGCCAACCATGTCTTGTAAATCGGTAAGCACGTGGTACGAGGTACTCACTTTATCGGATAGTCCGATAACCGGATTTACTGCCAACATATCCAGAGATCTCTTGGGTCGCTTCCCAAAGATTCACCGATGACAGTTGACTCGATTAGAATTAATGGGATTAATTAGAGAGAGAAAATTAATCTGGGATTAATTGAAGCTTTATTTAATCTGGGATTAAATGTGTTCGGAAGAGAGAGAGCGCGATTAATTTGGAATTAATCGGTAAAATAAATTTAATAGTTAAATTTGATTTTTCTATTTAATTTATTCGTATGGGCTAAAATTAATATATCGGATATATTAATATGAATTGGATTTCATTACGAAATTAAAGTCGGACTTTAATACGAACGAACGAATTAATTTAGAATTAATTCGTAAACGACGTTCGTAATATATTTGCGAGGCATCGTTATTTAATTAAATTAGATTTAATTATTTAGCGACGAAAGTTCGTTTAATCGGATTAAACGGATCCGAGCCGCGGTAAATGTTCGTAGAGACATTTGAATTTTGAATTCAAATGTGGGGCCCACTTCACATGTGGTAGTTGGGAGGGTAGTTGGCATTTATGCCAAACCATCTACTTTCCAACCACCTTGGAATGGTTTTGGTGAAACCATTTACCCAACCACCTTGTTTAGGTGAAAAGGGTAAATTGGTTTTTACCAAAAGGCATCTCTCTCTCTCTTTTGGTAACACATCTCAAAAACACAAACCCTATCACATATGGCTATGGGCGTGAGCTTCCACCTCCTCTCTTTTTTTATGGCAAAATCAAGTTAGCTAGCACTTCAAGGAATCAACAAAGGTGATAGGGAAACATCTTAAAGCTTGGAATCAACAAAGGAAGTATCTTGGAGATCTTCTTCTCAAAAATTTTAAAAGCTCAAATCCATTCAATGTAAGTAATTCCGAAACTTATAATGAATTTATGAACACCTTTTCTTGCTTATTAGATCCTTGGCATGTTCTAGGAACACTAACAAATTCCACAACATATCACTTGAGAAATATCAAACACCATGCCCCCACGGCAAACAATATGAGGTAGAGGTAACTTCAGGCCTTATTCTCCCTACTTTCATCTTATCTACACTACTGAATTGGGCATCGGAGTGCCTACGGTTTCAACCACACCGTTGGGCAATACTCCCCGCTCATACTACCCTTGTTTTGCAGGTTCGCTAGTGCCCTTAAAATTCAGATTCTCAATTGTGGGACTCAGGTGAAAACTTGTATCCATAATTTGGCACCCACCATGGGGCCTTAGCGAATTATAGCAAATGAAGATCACTCAATTCACTCTCTACAACATGATTGCTAATGGCTACTGGTAATGAACAGACACCAGACCCTATGGCGACACAGTTAGCCATGCTCTAGGAATGATTACAAGCTTTAGAAGAAGAGAATTTGACCATGCGAAACTCCAATGTGAATCTACAGAAGCAACTGGAGCAGTTATCCTCAACTTCATGGTGTCACGATGTCCCTGATTAAACCGACAATCCAAGCAGCCCAACAGACCCGCCCGCATCTGGTGGGCTGGTTCACGACAACCCACCAATTCCCTTTGGTCCGAGGGACCCCCGGCTTCCTCTCTCGACCAAACTCAACAAGTTGCATCCACCATAAGAAGTGAAATTATGGAATTCAAAGAAGCAGTCATGTCCAGACTACCGGGGGTGAGGCTGCCAATCAGGAAGAGTAGAGCTGGAACGATTTCTGATACTCCATTCATGGAAACAATTGTAGCTGTCGAACTACCTCGAAAGTTTAGCCCGCCTGAAATGAAGCTGTATGATGGATCCACCGTTCCAGACGACCATGTAATACATTACAAGTACAAGATGATATCAATTGGCTTGGCACCGAGCCAATGGGAAGCGGGAATGTGCAAAGGCTTCGGTGAAATATTGGCGGGACCAACCCTTACCTGGTTCATCAACCTACCCTACAGATCTATCGAGTCGTACCAACAACTAGCAGACAAGTTCGTGCAACATTTTACGAGTTCTTGTAAGCTTGAGAAGACTACAGATTATCTCAATACCATCCAACAGAGGAGAGATGAGTCATTGCGGAGCTACGTAACTCGCTTCAACAAAGAAAGAATAAATATTCCAGATCTTCACCAACCTACAACAGTGGAGGCCATCCGGAATGGAATGCTCTATGAAAGTGGTCTCTACAAAAAAATTACCAAGGTTTGATGCTACACAATGTACCAAGCCATGGCACGGGCCCAAATCAAAATAAGATGGGAAGAGGAGAAGAGAAACAAAAGAATAGAGGACACCTCCAGCTCGTAGAGTGATAGAACGCTTGCTGCCTTAAGGCGACGCGACATGGTCCCTCTGATGAGTGGTAAATCTATCACTATTTCCCACTCATTTAACCTAATATTTTGTATAGTTTCTTGAGTTTTGTGAATATTTTGATGTGTTTTGTGTTATTTTGTAGATAAATAAAGTTTCAGGACATTCTGGAGGTGATTTGGAGCAAAACAGTGAAAATTGGCAAAAAAGGCATTTTGGTAAATTGTCTGCGTCGCGACACACAAGCCCTTGGCACCGCAACGCCTAACATGCACCAAGTCATGCTAACGTGCACCGGGTCAGAATTTGAGAAGTTTGACTTTGCTAACGTGCGCCGTGCCACGTGTCACCATCACAGTCGATATGCTAACAAGCGCCGTGCCACGTGTCATCATCTTATGGTGCCGACAATTACTATTTCCACATGTGCCACGTGTCATCCTACGTTTCGCCACGTCATCCGATCAACGAGTAAACTATGCCACGCGTCTTGCCACGTCATCATCAAAGTCAGCAGGTCAACGAAGTCAACATGCCACGTCATCATCAGCCAATCACAGCATGACACGTGTCGCCACGTGTCACAATCCTACGGTTCCGACAATTGATCTTAGCCGCCTTGCCACATCAGCGCCACATCAGCACCAATTATTGAGTTGTCAGCCGCCTCGCCACGTGTCGCCTTATCTTCTTATCTGGATTGCCACATGTCAAGCCCTCAGCGTGCCACGCCTATCTGTTCCAGCGTCGCGACGCTGGCTTGGCGTCGCGACGCTGGAAGCCTACCGAGGCCTATAAATTCAGCTCGAGATTTCAGTTTTAGCGGCACCACTCTCTCCATTCTCTTTGATGTAAAGATAGAGTTTCTCTCTCTAGTTTTTACAGTAATTTACTTTTTACTTTTTACAATTTTTACTATTCACTATGAGGAGGTAAATTTCCCAGCTATGGTGAAAGGTAATTCTTTTACTGTTACTATTTAGATTAATCTCCCTTAAAAAATAATATATTCACTATTTAAAATATTGACTTAAAAAGGATACCGCTAGATTGGTCGGTTGGTAATTCATTTTAATCTGGTTTAAACCTGACTAATCAAGGATACCGCCAGATTGGTAGGTTGGTAATTTAATTTTGGTTCCGCCTTTATGGCTCGATTGGACTTAATTTGACTTAATCAGGATACCGCCAGATTGTTCGGTTGGTAATATTATCACAAGTTTATATATTATTTTATAGGAGATATCTAAATTAGTAGTAGTAAAAGTAATTCTTTTTACCTTAGCATTTTATTTTATTTTACTTTTCAGTTTTTACTTTATGTCTTTTACTTTTCAGCATTTTTATTTTTGTCTTTTACTTTTAAGTCTTTACTAGCCCTAGTTATGTGTTAGTTATCTGGGGTTGTGATGAATTCTAATATCACCGGTTTATAAAGGGTTATTTTATAGTTTTGGTAATTTAAAGGTTTACTTATTAAGTCTTAAGCTTAATGCTTCTTGTTGTCTGATCACTAATAACATTTATGTGGTAAATCTAAAATGAACTAGACATAGGGATTTTAGGTTTCAGCCTTAGACTTAATAGCCCACGATCTTCCTTGAAGATAGATAACCATTTAATAGATTTCCTTACAGGATAGGAATATACCTGTCGGGCGGGGGTAGCCATAATTGGAACTTAAACTTAATGAATCCAGAGAATTTGGTTGACATAGACATATGGTTCAATTGGGTTAAACTGGGTATTTGCATCTGACCATCGACAAAGGCTTTTGCATAATTTAGTGTTCCAGGTTAGTAAACTGATTTATTACACAAGCATAAAATAATCACTTCATCTTTTAAAAGATATTAGAAGGATTCACAACCCTAGATCTTTGTGTCTTTTGTTATTTTCCTTAGTATTTTCTTTTGTCTTTTTATTTATTTATTTATTTAGTAAATCTACAATCAACCGAATCAATCAAGCAATCATTCTCTTCTCCCTCAATTAGATATTTGTAAATAAATAGATTCAATAATTAATAACAACAGTAGGAATTAAGTCCTCGTGGGATCGATATTTTTATACTACTTGAACGATACGTGCGCTTGCGTTATACGTGTGTGTTACGTTGGTCAAGTTTTTGGCGCCGTTGCCGGGGACCTAATTTTCTTGAGTTGTTAATTTTGAAGCTATCTAATTTACTTGTATCTAATTTTCTTCATTTTTATTAGTAATTTTTAGTTCTTTCTTTTGTTTTCAGGTGATTGAAAAATGGAACAATATTGGGAGATCGAGAAATTACGAGCTTTACAAGAAGATACACCCCAAATCTGGGAGCAACAGTCCATTTTTCCGAGGCCTGTTGTATAGCCCAACGACTATCACTGGATGCCAGAACCAAGCAATACTACATTTGCTCAACATAATGCAATATGGAGATGTGACATATGTAATGGTAACCACCCTAGAGATTATTGCGAATACAACTACCATCCAGGGTGGCAGAGCTATCAAAATCCTTCAAGGTACGGAGAACCATCATATTTTCCATCTTATCCACCATCTACCTACGATATTCATCAACAATCAGAACAATCAGAGGAAGATCAGATGGTTGACATGCTCAAAGATTGGAACAAGAAACGAGACGAAGAATTGGATATAATGCTTGAAACATGCCAGAATCAATTTGAAAAGTATTCGGAGACAATCAGAATTCATTCAGAGACTCACAGAAAACCAGAACTATATACCTCAAGAACCAGTTTCAGATGACACTAATGAAGCCTTCGAGTACCAAGCATTTCACAATGAAATCTTAACAGATGAGGAGGTTGAGCAGTATCAACAACCAGAGGTATCAGTTCCAGAGCCCAAACCAACAAAGTCTCTGTTTGAATTTTATTATTCAGATTCTGATTCTGATGAAGAAGCTGAGCTCTTTGTACCAACTGCACCAACAAATGAGGATGAAACTTTTCAGCCTTAAAATGAAGATCTTAGAGACTATTTTGCACTGATGTTTGAAGAAGATCTACCTGAGCCAGTCAGATCAGAGGATGAAGACCTAAAATCTGACATTTCTTTTCATCCTAAAGTTGACAATTTTGAAGCATGTTTTTCACAGATGACATATAAAAAGCTGAATATCGAAATTTTAAAATTCATCTGTGAAGAAAAGGTTGAGCAAGAAGCTGAGCAAATGAAGGAGCGATTGTCTGAACTTATTGAAAATCCAGAACATTCAGGAGAAACATCGCTGTATCGGGGAATACAATTTAAAGATATCTATAAGAAGTTTGACAGAATAGAACTTCCATTCCAAGTCAAGCACCATACAAGACCTCCTGATTTTCTTTCTTTCTTTTCAGGAACCACTGGAGTAACAAAGGTTAAAAAGGTGGCACAAGCACTAAATGGGACAAAATTCTTTTTACCACTTTACCGTTGGAAGAGACCCTTCAAAAGCAACGCTCATGGGATTGTCTTTAATCGGACATCCTAAACGACATTGAAACCTCCTTGACAGATGGATTTCAGTCACGTCTGGCTGAAGACGAAAAATTTAGCGCTAGCAGGGAGGCAACCCATGCAATTTTTTGTAATTTCTGTTTTCATATATTGTGTATACATGTTGTAGAGTTTTTAATTTTGTGTGTTATTTTTGTAGGGAAAACGCAAACAGAGCATTTTAAGACAGAAGGAATGGTGTTTGGCAATTAGAAAGAAGAGAGCTAATTCATTTGTGAAGGCTGAGTAAAGAATGGATTCTTGAGACGCATCCTAATGAATTTATACTAAGCTAGTGGCGTATTGTGTACACAATTCCGTTGCCTTAATTATTTCTTTGATTTAATTTTCTTTATTTTCGTAGACAGGATCCAGACTTTTTGACCTTTCACGATTTATTTTGTTGTTTAGCTAATAAGCTTCATTTGGAAGATACTAGTGCTATTATTACTCACCCTTTTCAGGTTCTATAAATTCAACTCATCATTGCACTTTTGAAGACATCCAGATTTGAGAAAGAAAAACATAAAAAAAATGGAAGCCACTTCAAAAAGATGAGTTAAGAACATCTGTGTGTTTTGCGGTAGTAGTGTTGGTGTTAAGCCACAATACGTAGAAGCAGCACATGAATTGGGTCGAGTCTTAGCTGCAAGGAATATGTACTTAATATATGGCGGAGGAAATCTTGGACTAATGGGGATCGTTTCAAAGGCCGTACAAGAAGGAGGCAGTCACATTTTGGGAGTCATCCCAAAAACCTTGAAAGAGGCAAATCTTATTGAACCATCAAACGGAGAGGAACTAATTGTGCCAGGTATGTCTGAACGACTGGTAGAAATGATTAATCGTGCTGATGCTTTTATTGCTTTTCCAGGTGGGTTAGGCACATTGGAGGAAATTTTTATAGTGCTATCTTGGGCCAACCTTAACATACACCAGAAACCGCTTGGACTGTACAACGTTGAAGGATTTTATGATTTTCTTTGTGTGTTTCTTGATGATGCTTGGAGAAATGGGTTCGTGTCAAAACCTATGAAAGAACTCCTCTTCACTGCCAGAACTGCTCCGGATATAATAGACCAACTCGTAGCCTATGAACCACAAGTTGACCCCATCCTTTCAAAGATAAATTGGTCTGAGGACGATCGTGGTAAGAGGCGTCGGATTAATCTGGATCTTAACCTTTAACTTTTCATGTAGATTTTCAACTAACCAGGTACGACCTTCTTAACTTTCTTTTTACTGTTTAAATGACTACTGTAGGTTTATGGAGTTTAATTAAAGGCATTATTTAGGCTAGATGATGGTTTGGTGTCTTCCTTCACTCACTACCTTTCTATAAGGAAAAACTGTGAAAACACCTAGATAATCATTATCCGTAGCTTACTGTGACAGACTAATCTGGAGGACTTGTTGTTTATTCCTGTCACCAAGGCGATAAGAGCCTAAGAGGCTTGGGTATTTAAGAGAGTTCGCTCCACCCTCCCTCTGGGGAATCTACAATAAGAAATCCATTTGACAGTTAGTCATATGCCGTATAGGAAATTAGTTGATAGGTATCTTGTTTAGTTGTGTGTTATTTTTAGTCTTAAATTTTTTGAAAAATACAAAAAAAATTGAAAAATTTTCAAAAATTACAAAAATATTTTATATTTTTGTGTTTTTATTTTGACTAAAAAGGTGAAATTGGTAAGACATAGCTGAGTAAGGAGTCCTACTCCTGAGACGTATTTCAAACCATTTATTTTTGAAACAAGTTAATTTTTGTTTATTTCATTTTAAATTATTTAATTTGTGAATTCTCCATAAAACTGACTAAAATGAATCTTCATATGCTCAGTTAACAGGTATTATCAACATACATAGAAACATACGGACATGAGCTAAAATTGAAAAGTTTGTAATATTCAGTGCTCTAGTTTAATTGGAGGAAGCATCTCAAAAAAGCAATAGAATAAATACATATATATACATCTGAGATCCGAGTTATTAAGTCTGTAAGGGTATTTTAATACCTAGTGCTCTAAAACCAACTGGTTTGGGAGTCATTGGCCCAAAGCTCGCTACATGGATCAAAGATGCTGCACAAATATATATATCTGAAGTCTGAGTAACTAAGTCCGTAAGGGTGTCTTAACACCTGGTGCCCTAAAGCAAACTGGTTTGGGAGCCACCGACCCAACACTCGTTACATAGACGGAAGGTATTGTATATAAATAAAAAAATCAAAGAAAAAAAATCAGAAAAATCAAAAAAATTATTCCATTGCTACAAAAAGGTGTGAAATCTGATAGAACTTTAGGACAAAAATATTACTCTCTTATCAACTACACTTGTGACTGTTGTGGGCAAAAATGAATTGATTAATATTATGTTGGTTGTGTATATGGAGAATGGTAAATATAATCGGAGAATTTACTTATTCAGTAATTTAGAATGAAACAAAACAAACTAGTAACTTGGAGTAGAAGTTTCACCTGATTAGTCACTAACTTCTTTATTCTCTTTTCTCTTGTCTTTTTATTTTTCTGTGCATTAGTTTTACTACCTTTTTACTTTTATAAAATGTTTGTGGGTATCATTGCTGGAAACCCTCACGAGACTACAACTCGTCCACTAGGGACACCTAGGGGTTTAAAGGCCTGTTACATATGCTAAATTCAACCGTGATCCCTATGAAAGTGGCTTAAATTTTATTATGTTATTTTATTTTGCTCGAGGACTAGCAAAATGTTAGGTTTGAGGGTGTGATGAGTGGTAAATCTATCACTATTTCCCACTCATTTAACCTAATATTTTGTATAGTTTCTTAAGTTTTGTGAATATTTTGATGTGTTTTGTGTTATTTTGTAGATAAATAAAGTTTCAGGACATTCTGGAGGTGATTTGGAGCAAAACAGTGAAAATTGGCAAAAAGGGCATTTTGGTAAATTATCCGCGTCGCGACGCCTAACATGCACCAAGTCATGCTAACGTGCGCCGGGTCAACGGGTCAGAATTTGAGAAGTTTGACTTTGCTAACGTGCACCGTGCCACGTGTCACCATCACAGTCGATATGCTAACATGCGTTGTGTCATGTGTCATCATCCTACGGTGCCGACAATTACTATTTCCACATGTGCAACGTGTCATCCTACGTGTCGCCACGTCATCCGGTCAACGAGTCAACTCTGCCACGCGTCTTGCCACGTCATTATCCACGTCAGCAGGTCAACGAAGTCAACATGCCACGTCATCATCAGCCAATCACAGCATGACATGTGTCTCCACGTGTCGCAATCCTACGGTGCCGACAATTGATCTCAGCTTCCTTGCCACGTCATGCCACATCAGCATCAATTATTGAGTTGACAGCCACCTCGCCACATGTTGCCTTATCTTCTTATCCGGATTGCCACGTGTCAAGCCCTTAGCGTGCCACGACTATCTGTTCCAGAGTTGCGACGCTGGAAGCCTACCGAGGCCTATAAATTCAGCTCGAGATTTCAGTTTTAGCGGCACCACTCTCTCCCTTCTCTTTGATGTAAAGAGAGAGTTTCTCTCTCTAGTTTCTTTTAGTTTTTAGTTTTTTATTTTTAGTTTTGTAAATAATTTTAATTATGTTGTGTAATAATAGTAATTTACTTTTTACTTTTTTACAGTTTTTACTATTCACTATGAGGAGGTAACTTCCCCAGCTAGAGTGAAAGGTAATTCTTTTACTGTTACTATTTAGATTAATCTCCCATAAAAAAATAATATATTCACTATTTAAAATATTGACTTAAAAAGGATACCGCCAGATTGGTCGGTTGGTAATTCATTTTAATCTGGTTTAAACCTGACTAATCAAGGATACCGCCAGATTGGTTGATTGGTAATTTAATTTTGGTTCCGCCTTTATGGCTGGATTGGACTTAATTTGACTTAATCAGGATACCGCCAGATTGGTCGGTTGGTAATATTATCACAAGTTTATATATTATTTTATGAGAGATATCTAAATTAGTAGTAGTAAAAGTAATTCAATTTACCTTAGCATTTTATTTTATTTTACTTTTCAGTTTTTACTTTATGTCTTTTACTTTTCAGCATTTTTATTTTTTGTCTTTTACTTTTAAGTCCTTACTAGCCCTAGTTATGTGTTAGTTATCTGGGGTTGTGATGAATTCTAATATCACCGGTTTATAAGGGGTTATTTTTATAGTTTTGGTAATTTAAAGGTTTACTTATTAAGTCTTAAGCTTAATGCTTCTTGTTGTCTGATCACTAATAAGATTTATGTGGTAAATCTAAAATGAACTAGACATAGGGATTTTAGGTTTCAGCCTTAGACTTAATAGCCCACGATCTTCCTTGAAGATAGATAACCATTTAATAGATTTCCTTACAGGATAGGAATATACCTGTCGGGCGGGGGTAGCCATAATTGGAACTTAAACTTAATGAATCCATAGAATTTGGTTGACATAGACATATGGTTCAATTGGGTTAAACTGGGTATTTGAATCTGACCATCGACATAGGCTTTTGCATAATTTAGTGTTCTAGGTTAGTAAACTGATTTATTACACAAACATAAAATAATCACTTCATCTTTTAAAAGATATTAGAAGGATTCACAACCCTAGATCTTTGTGTCTTTTGTTATTTTCCTTAGTATTGTCTTTTGTCTTTTTATTTATTTAGCAAATCTACAATCAACCGAATCAATCAAGCAATCATTCTCTTCTCCTTCAATTAGATATTTGTAAATAAATAGATTCAATAATTAATAACAACAGTAGGAATGAAGTCCTCGTGGGATCGATATTTTTATACTACTTGAACGATACATGCGCTTGCGTTATACGTGTGTGTTTACGCCGGTCACCCTCGTCACACTACATAAAGGAAAATCCAGCAGAGAATGTAGCACAGACCTTTCCACAAAGACTTCGACAGGCGACCACGACCTTACAAAAATCAGAAGGAGTTGCCAGTAAGCAGACCAAGGCTCCCAGACTATAATTTTATGATTTCCCCGATGGAATCGGTTTTGGTCATTAAGAAAATGAGAAACGAGGTAAAATGGCCTCGACGCTCCATGGAGAACTTTACAAAAAAGACACCAGAAAGTGGTGTTAGTTTCATAGAGACTACGGCCATACGACGGCAGAATGTGTAGCAATGAGTTTGGAGGTATTGAAACTGTTAAACAAGGGATTTCTGAGGGATTTTCTCAAGGAGAATGGGAAAGCCACCTTGGCACGAAGAGATGGTAAAGGAGAAGCTCCGACACCGACTCCACCATTAACAACATGGTTAATGTCATTTTGGGAGGATTAGAAATAAGTGGAGTATCTTATTCAGCGGCCAAATGACATTCAAGAGCTCTTGCAAATAGTATTCCCCATACTACAATGTCAGTGAAAATGATGTTTACAAACTTAACTATGGAATTCCCAGACGTTGGAGATTCCCTTAATTTTAATCCACACCATGACGCTCTTGTTATCTCTTTGCAAGTGCAAACTTTATGATCAAGTGAGTGTTGGTCGACACAGGGTCTTCAACCAACATCATTTTCGCCACAGCCCTCGCAGACATGGGGGCCGAGTTGGAGAAGATAAACAGACGGACGACAGTGTTGATTGGATTCAGTAGAGAACAAAAATTCACAATGGGAGAAATATCACTCCCAGTTCAAGAGATTAAAGGCGATAGATCCGCATCCAGGAGCTGCTACCAAACCACATTGAAGGTGAAATCCGAGTCCGCATAGCAATTACCAGATGGGTCTCTCAACACAGAGCCGATGCTACCAAGTCTAGAGGATCTTAACGAGATCCAAATTCACCATCAACATGCGGATCACAAGGCACAGATTGGAGCAAACTTAGATCTTGGGCTTAGAGCCGAATTGATCGAATTCTTGAAGAGGCGACACGACAGTTTTACGTGGTCTCACAAAGACATGACAGGAATTGATCCCGAGATGATTACTCATGAACTCCATGTAGATCCAGACTACACCCCGGTCAGGCAGAAGATGAGGAAGTTCACCCGAGAAAGAAATCGAATCATAGATGATGAAGTTCAGAAATTATTACAGAATGAAGTTGTCAAGGAAGTTCAGTTTTTGGAGTGGCTTGCCAATATGGTTGTCGTCAGAAAGAAGAATGGGAAGTGGCGAGTCTCCATTGAATTTACGGATCTAAACAAAGCCTGTCCAAAAGATTCATTCCCTCTACCACACATAGATTCGATGGTCGACGCTCAACCGTGCATGAATTATTGAGTTTCATAGATGCGTACTCAGGCTACAATCAAATCCTCTTGCATCCATGCCACCAAGAGAAGACAACCTTTGTCACCAACCGTGGCATATACTGCTACAAGGTTATGCCATTTGGCCTGAAAAATAATGGGGCAACATATCAACGTCTGGTCAACAAATGTTCTCCAAATAAATTTGGGAAAACAATGGAGGTTTACATAGACGACATGCTGGTGAAATATTCTAAGTCAGAACAACATCTCGAGCACCTGGAAGAAGCTTTCAACATAATGGACAGGTACGGAATGAAGTTAAATCCTACTAAATGTGCTTTTGGTGTCGCTTCAGGGAAACTCCTAGGTTACGTGGTCACTTGACGTGGGATAGAAGCAAATCCATAGCATATCAAGTCTATCATTGCGATCCATTCTCCTACGAGCCCAAATGACATCATGCGACTACCAGGGAGGATAATAGCACTTAACATGTTCATCTCAAAGTCTACAGACAAGAGCTTTCTGTTATTCTTGGCCTTAAAAAAGGCAGATAACTTCGAGTGGACTCCCGCTTGTGAAGAAGCTTTGGAAGGACTCAAGTGATATCTTACCACTCCACCTTTACTGTCAAAACCACTCAACAACGAGAGGCTTTTTCTTTACCTGGGGTTTCGGAACACGCAGTAAGTGCAGTCTTGATCAGAGAAAAGATCGAAGCACAACTCACAGTCTACTATGTGAGTAAAGCGCTTTAGAGAGCAGAGTCACGATACCCATTAATGGAGAAATTGGTGTTCGCCTTGATAACGGCTACAAGAAAGTTTCGACCCTACTTTCAGGGGCATCCAATCACGGTGTACTCTGCATATCCCTTGAAGAGCATACTCCATAAACCGAAGTTGCCGATGAGGCTGATGAAATAGACAATTGAACTTGGGGAACACGATATCACATACCAGCCCAGGACCGCCATCAAATCACAAGCCTTAGCGGACTTCTTAGCCGACTTTACTCCCAGCCTACTTATTGCAGCTAAAGCAGAAGTCTGTTGTATCCGTTCGACCATTCCATGGAAACTCACAGTCGATGAATCTAGTAACAAGAATGGTTGTGGCCTGGGATAATGATTACCACCCCGGAGGGTGACGTTCTGCAACAAGCAATCAAATGCGGTTTCAGAGTCACCAACAACGAAGCATAATATGAAGCGTTGATTGTAGGGTTGTCATTGGCCAAGGAACTCGGAGCTAAAAAGGTAGAAGTCAAGTCTGATTCGCAACTGATTGTCAATCAGATTCAGGGATCATACCACACAATAGATCCACAGATGACATCCTATTTGTAAAAGGTGAGAGATATTCAGTCGACGTTTGAGGAACTCACTATAACCCAAGTCCCAAGAAGCGAGAACTCCCAAGCAGATGCGCTGGCCACCCTTGGTTCAACGATGAAAGGTGACCAACCACGATCAATACCGGTAGTATACTTGAATTGGGTGGCAATTTGGAAAGAAGAAAAGAGGTCATCTCAATACATTCAGCCGACTCCTGGATGACACCGATAATCAAGTATCTACAAGAAGGCGAACTCCCAGAAGACAAACTCCAGGCCAGAAAGATCCAGAGGCAGTCTGCAAGATTCACTTTACTCGACGGTCAGTTGCTAAAGAGATCATTTTCTGGACCCTACTTGAGATGCCTCACTCATGAAGAGGCGCGACATGTGTTGATAAAACTACATGAAGGGGAATGTGGGAATCATTCTGGAGGTAGGAGTTTGGCACTATGAGCCTATTCGATAGGCTACTACTGGCCTACAATGAGGTCCGACTTAGCATAATTCACTAAGAAGTGTGAGAAATGTCAAAGGTTTGCTCCAGCCTCACATCTCCCACTAGAAAGACTCAATCCCATCATATCTCACTGGCCGTTCATGAAGTGAGGATGAACATCATTGGGAAACTCCCTACCGCTCCAGGTTAGCGAGTCTACATGCTTGTGCTGACGGATTACTACTCGAAGTGGATCGAAGCAGAATCATTCGCCAGGATACGCGACAAGGAGGTACAAACATTCGTCTGGAAGAATATCATATATCGGTTCGGAATTCCTAGAGAAATTGTAACTGATAATGGTTCGCAATTCATCAGCCATCATTTCCAATATTTATGTAAGAATTGGGGCATAAATTTAAGCTTCTCAACCCCACGTTTCCCACAAGCTAACAGCCAAGCCGAATCGTCTAACAAAACGATACTTGACACTTTGAAGAAAAGATTAGAGAAGGCTAAAGGTACTTGGGCAGATGAACTCCCGGGGGTGCTGTGGTCTTACAGAACAATGGCCCGATCATCAACAGGTGAAACCCCTTTCTCACTGGCCTTTGGGGCAGAAGCAGTAATACCAACTGAAGAAGAACCATCCCATCCCCACGCTACCAATGGATCGACGAGGAATCGAATCGACAACTTATGAATTACAATCTCGACACAATTGATGAAGTCAGTGACCGAGCTTCCATTCGACTAGTTGCTCATCAACAGAGGATGGCCAGATACTTTGACAAAAATGTCAGGAGCAGAACTTTCAAGGAAGGAGATTGGGTCTTACACATAGTTTTTCAAAACACAAAGGAAGTTGGAGATGGTAAACTGGTACTAAACTGGGAGGGTCTGTACCTCCTCACCAAAAATATTGGGAGAGGAGCCTACAAACTATAAACAATGGAAGAACTCTCATCCGCAACAGTTGGAACGTTGTTCATCTCAAGAGATTCTTCTGGTAATGCATGCAATTCTTAGTCATCTTTCGAAGTATGAAATAAAAGATTTGTTGTTTGTAAAAAATTCATTCGACTGCGATTTTTCTGGTAATGCATGCAATACTTAGTTATCTTTCGAAGTATGAAATAAAAGATTTGTAGTTTGTGAAAATTCATTCGATTGATTAGTTATCTTTCGAACTATGAAATATTAATTGTTTGCGAAAATTCATTTGACCGATTGCAATAAAAAAATTCATTCATTAGAAATTCATTTTCCATTCGACAAAATGGTCTGCCTTGTACAAAACGTTAAAAAAAACCATAACTACATTAGATTAGTAAATGTTATTAAACTTCTGGAGCACTAGCTAGTTGCTCTTCAGTCCCAGGAGTGCCAGCAGGAGCATCATCTCCCCGAACATCAGCTTCGGCTCTCAACGGTTCAACACCCCTTCATTCCTCCAACTAACCTTCGGGCGCCATAACTTCAACTTCGGGAACTACAACCTCCGCAACCTCATCTTTCCTTGACTTGAATTCACCATTTTTTCTTCTTCATCACCCTCAGTCAATGAGGAAAGCCCAGCTACATGTCTTTCGTACTCCCGAATCCCCTTCTCAGGCTTCCAATCAACATGTTCCCAGCAAGATATTCCTTCATCAAGTCATATCTATCTTTCAACATGGATTCGATGGCAATCCCTTCCAATTGTTCAAATAGCTGCTCGTTTTCCTTGTTTACATTATCAAAACCCTGCTTGTAGGCTTCGATTGTCGCTTCAGACATCTCCTTCTCGACTTTAAGTATGGCCTTAGTTTCTTTCAATTCCTTCTCCATTCCCTTCGCCCTCTTCTCAGACGCATCCAACCCATATTTCAGTTCTGATGCTTCTTTTCTCACTACTGACAAGGCCTTCTCCAACTCCCATTTCTTTTCTGACTCGACTCGGCATATTTTTACATGTATAGGCTGCACTCCAATGCCTGAAAAATTCATGGTTAGAGATCATTCGACCAATAAGCTAGGAAATTTAAAGAAAATCTTAAGTATACTTACTTGATAGTTCAAAGTCGTCGCTTTCTTCATTGCTTCAACCGGGCCTATCCTAGCCAACCTTTCTTCATCCTCCTCCAGAAGAAGCCCTTCACAAATGTGTTCAAACTTGAAGGGTCCGAGATTGCAGTCGACCCTTGAGGAATCCTTATTATGACATTGTCAGTCTCTTCTTCCACCTCAATTGCGGCTTTCCTTTTCTTCCCAGACATTATCATCTCAGTCGACTTCCACTTCTCCACAACACCTTCACTCGACAAGACATCTTTGGGTTGAAGACCCTCTACCTTCTCAACATTAGGCTCCTTCACTTTCAACTTCCAAGCCTTCTTCCGGCTCTTCATTTCGTCGAGTGATGATATTTTGAATGGCCCAGACATTATTTCCTCTGCGTATAAAATTTCTTCAGGTGTTAAAGACTTGATAAATGATGACTCTTCATATAGCTTCTGACACGACCAATTACAGTATATTACAGCCAACACGTGTTTACAAAGAGCCAAAAGGGTACCTTCTTGTTGATGAATTTCCCTCCACAATAGAGTAGATCTCAACCTTCTCTCTACCAAGATGTCTCTCCAGTCTCTTTCTTCGGCAGACAGAGTTAAGATAGTTTTAGTGTTAGAAATGAATCGACTTGATGTTGTATCAAACGACCTATTTCTCAAAGGATCTGCAAAAAACAACATAAGGTCAGTCTAATTAATAAATATGTTCGAAGAGTACACAAATAAAGAAAAAATACTCACTCAACAAGCACCAGTATTCTGGGATTCGACCAGCTCCAGCCGACCCAAAAATACCCTTACCTCTCACAAAGAAGTAATCAGACTGCCAATTTCCCCTATCATTCGTTGGAAGTCCGGTGACTAAATATTTATTCCTCTGTCGAAGAGAAACAAAGTATATCTTCCCTTCTCAGTCAAATGTTCCTTTAAGTAGTATGTGCACAGAACATCCTTCACCTCAAAGAACACTCCCAATTCCAATGCCATGCATTCAATCGACAATAGAATCCTCCAATTATTAGGCATCAATTGAGAATGAGCAATTGGAAAGTGGTCTAAGACCTCCCAAACTAATCTTGGTATGGGGAACCTCAATCCTTCCGCAAATGGCCGCTCATAGAACCCAATCCATCCTGGAACTTTATAGTCTATTCTTTCACACGACAATGGTAATCTCACTTCTATTGAGTCTGGAAGCCTATATTTGAATCTAATTTCCATCAGAGTTCTTTCTATCACATGACTAGCAGAGTTCTTTGTTAGCAGATTCGTCGGTTCACTTGTACTAGGTACTTCACTCGACTCTGCAATGACTAGTAAAGTCCTAAGTGGTATAGCTTGAGTGGGGACTTCCTGGGATAACTCGGCTATGGTTATTAACCCAGCCTCGATTAGATCCCGATATGACCAATCTCTATAAACTTCGTTCTCTTTCGTCTCACTTGAGGATGATTCGAAAAACTTATCAATCTCAACATCTAGACTGCTAAAAGATTCTCCACTCGATATTCTCCAAATAGCAAGCATACAAACAATAAATTCCATAAAAACTTATTCCCTAAAGATCAAAATCCACAAAAACAATTTTGATAATAGATATAAGGTTCGAAAGATCAAACAACCTAATTTTGCCTAAAAACGGCTTGAATCTATGCTATGAATGTTTAAAGATAATGAAGAACAAGAGATGAGTTTTTAAAGAATACCTTGAAGGCTTGAGAGCTCTCCCAACTTGAACTCTGAAGTGAAATATTGAGAATAAGGCAAATGAACGTTCGAAGCTCTCTTATACACCCTTCCCTTTTGGCGCCTCAAATTCCTGCATGAAACTCATCGGGACTTGTGCTAGGGTTACATTAAATGACTAGAGAGAAACCTAGAAGCAATCCTACTGTCGAATGGGAAACAACATAAAGAGCCTAGCAAGGAGAACGGTGTCACTCGACATAACACACTTGAAAGTCTTGGCTTAGAGAACATCCTAATTTTACAACAACGTCGAATGAAATTACTCTTAGACCTTCATCTGGTTCAGTCGACCGGGGACATCCCCCGAAGACTCATGTCGAGTTAATTGAAGACATGAACCTCCCACGGTTCATACGACAATGTCGAATGAAATTATTCCTGAACCTTCATCTGGTTCAGTCGACCGGGGACATCCCTCGAAGACTCATGTCGAGTCAATTGAAGACATGAACCTCCCACGATTCATACGACATTGTCGAATGAAATTATTCCTGAACCTTCATCTAGTTCAGTCGACCGGGGACATCCCCTGAAGAATCATGTCGAGTCAATTAAAGACATGAACCTCCCATGGTTCATACGACAATGTCGAATGAAATTATTCATGAACCTTCATCTGGTTCAGTCGACCGGGGACATCCCCCTAAGACTCATGTCGAGTCAATTGAAGACATGAACCTCCCACGGTTCATATGACATGTCGAATGAAATTATTCCTGAACCTTCATCTGGTTCAGTCAACCGGGGACATCCTCCAAAGACTCATGCCGAGTCAATTGAAGACATGAACTTCCTACGGTTCATACAACATGTCAAATGATACAATTCCTGAACCTTGGTTTGGTTCAGTCGACCAGGGACATCCCCCGAAGACTCATGTTGAGTCAATTGAAGACATGAACCTCCCACAGTTCATACGAGAATATCGAATGAAATTATTCCTGAACCTTCATCTAGTTTCAGTCGACCGGAGATATCCCCTGAAGACTCATATCGAGTCAATTGAAGACATGAACCTCCCACAGCTTATACGATAATGTCGAATGAAATTATTCATGAACCTTCATCTGGTTCAGTAGACCGGGGACATCCTCCAAAGACTCATGTCAAGTCAATTGAAGACATGAACCTACCACGGTTCATACGATATATCGAGTAATACAATTCCTGAACCTTCATCTGGTCCAAAGTCGACCGGGGACATCCCCAATAGATTCACGATGAATCAAGGAAAGACATGGATCTCCTTCAGTCCATATGACATGTCAAGTCGAACATGAATTCTTCCTCCCTCAGACCATACGACTATGTCAATTGAAGTTTCCTCCTAAACGATTGTATGTATCAATCAACCAGAAATACCGTCGGAGAACTCAGGACAAAACAATTGAGGTCAGACTCCCCCAGTCCGTACGACGAAACACCGTATGGATTAGCTTTGGGCCTATGCCATGATCAATAAAACAAATACCCATATCCTGTTTCATTCGGCATGCGCAAAGGTACTCTCTAAGTCAAGGGCTCCTAGACTTAAATAGTATGATACAAACTGTAGGGGCCAAATTTGGCCCAAGGGTTAAACCGATATTTCACCTCTAGGCCAACCACAAAACCAAATACCCAAGGCCCATAATCAAATCCAGTTTAAAAACCAATACCAGGCCGAGAGACCATACCAGCCCAAAGCCCATCGCCCATCACCCATCGCCCATCAATAGCTAGGTTGGGAAAATGCCTAAACCAATAAAACTCACCAATTAAATCAGCAGTTACAGAGATAGTCATAAACACCTCCATCATGTCTACAGTTACAGAAATCCCAAAGGGCAGAAGAAGGGTAAATGACGTCACATCAGAGGACTTATAAAAGAGAAGGCTCATGGCATGGGGAGGCATCAAACATACACAATTCCACAGCATATCACTCTAGAAATATTAAACATCATGCCCCCATGACAAACAAACTGAGATAGAGATAACTTCAGGCCTTATTCTCCTTACTTCCGTCTTATCCACACTACTGACTTGGGCAACAGAGTGCTTACGATTTCCTCCACACCAGTGGGCAGTACTCCTCGCTCATACTACCCTTATTTTTCAGGTTCGCTAGTGCCCTTAAAATCCAGATTCTCGATTGTGGGACTCAGGTGAAAACTCGTATCCACACCTACTAAGCCTTACCTCCTAAGTTATTTAATAAACATTTGGAGGAGATGAGACTACAGTACCATCCAGATTGGCACTAGACAAGTGTGAGTTGTTGTTGGAGTTGGTGCTTGGAGCGCCAATCCGAATAATATATTGTATATTATATTTTATTATTTTTTAATTAATTAACTACATTTCATTTCAAACCTTATTAATAGTAATGTCATTATGTATAGTAGATTGATGTATAAATATGCTGAAAATGACATTGATCTTAGAATAGTCATGTAGTAATACTAGACACCGGGTGGCCCGACATTGTGATAATATTATTATTATAAATATTCTTAAAGTAAATATTCTTAGTCGTTGGTTTTGGAAATATGGTCGAATTCCTATAACCTACAAGACTAGCACATGTCATATATTGGAATTAGAGTTTCAATGGTTTAACCTGATGTACCAAAAGTTTTGGAAGCTCATATAGACATGTGTGTATTCGTTGGAGTGAATATTGAATGACTTATAGGCGATTCTTAATAGTTGGAAATACACATTACCGTCTATAGGAATCTTCTCGAGTCGAGTAGCATATGTGATCATTTGACTATAGGATAACATTGATTTTGTGTGTGATCCTCCACGCTTACATGCCATATATGTCAGAGACCTTTCATGGTCTGACTACTATATTTTCATTGGGAGTGGACTGATACACTCGTTAATCAAGTGCGTATCAAGAGAAGACCCATCTGCCCGTATGTGTACCATAAGGGATTTAGGTATCCATGTGTGTAAGTCATGATTCTCAAGACTTTGGCCAAATCCGATTACCTATGGTGGATCACATATATCAGAAATGATTTTTAATTAGTTGTAAAGAATCCTGGACATGTCGACATGAGATTTGCGCCTTAGAAACTTGACGGTGTAATCTATATTTCCTAAGCACAACTCAGATAGCCTACGACGAAGAGATTGTTAAACATATGTGATGAACTCGACTTGTATCGTTCAGAAAGGTCGTTCGTGTTCTTCGTGAATTTTAAGGTGTCGAATTGCGTAAATATAAGCTAAGCTTATATGACGAACGTGTCTGGAGTTATAGAGTCCCACAATAGAAGTGTACTCGTTGAGCACTTGGGTATCTGATAATTTTCGATAATTTTTTATAATAAATAATATTTGATATTATAATTATCAACTAAGATAATTAAGTGTTATTGGATAACATTATTATCTTCTTTGATCCAATTGGATTAATCCATTTGAAGATATCTTAGTAATATGTAATAATATGTGTATTTGGCTTGATTTAATTGGATTAAATCAAAGTGGTAGACATTGAACTAATTCATTAAAATTTGTCTTGATTTAATTGGATTAAATCAAAGTGGTAGACAAATGTGATTAGTTACATTTTATTATACATATTGGATTGGCCTAAGTTTTACTATAAATAGCAAGCTTGAACAAAGTTTTAATCAAGTTTGAGAAAGCTAATAAACAAACAAGAATTGGAGATATCAGCCTAAGTAAAACAAATGTTTAGAGAAACTTTGAAAGTTCTCTACAAATTTCAACAAGGAGAATAAGATTGGATCTTAGA